>BQNB010101353.1:0-20212 GCA_026074375.1 Tanacetum coccineum | reverse complement strand
TTTAGTTCGATTTGGGAACCAAAAAGTTCACCGGAAATTAATATGATAACACCTCCGTTGAGAATGTTATATTTTGGTATTTTTACCAATTGGTGACTTTTATTTCTAAATTAAAAAGAAGATTTTTTTATATTTTTAATTTTTTCTATTTTTTAACTTTTACTTATACTAAAAAGAAAATGAAAATTTTTTTTTTACTTTTTATATTTTATAATTTTTTTGGATTTTTGAATTATAAAACAAGAATGAAACTTTCAAGGGTGAAAGAATCTTCAAACCAAATCAACAAACACAAAACGAAGGAATCGTAAACACTAGTCCCCGGCAACGGCGCCAAAAACTTGATGGTAAAGTTTTATATACCCAAAATATATATACTAATATAACTTTAAGAGTAATTAAGAAAAGTACCAAGTTACCCTTGATAAAATTCACTCTCAAAAATATATATAATATATAATACGTATATTAAACCGGGTAAGTATGATCACCCGGGTCGTTATCCCCAATGACTAGTGAAATTAAACCACGTTTTAGGTTCGGATCCTGATTTGAATGAGGCAGAGATATTTGATTTGGAAAGATATGAAAATAAAATTAAAATGAACAATTAAACAAATACGGAAATGCAACTATTAAGCAAATGGACTAAAACACTAAAATTTCACTAGATAAAGAAAAAAGTGCCACGAAACATTATAAAAAATATAAAGCCCATTTTATCTTTTCATAAAAGTTTATATTAAACTAATTAAACTTAACCCTAACTATTAATTAAAACTTAACAAACTAATTAAAAACTAACTTAAGGATTAATTGTGTAAAAGACTTAAGGACTAACGGGCTAAAACTTTTAACGGGCAAGGATTAATTGGAAAACAACTAAAATTGAAAAACTACAGGAATGGTCCCTGAGAACTAACCCCGACAACAAACTAAGTCCAATTTTAAGCTTAAATTCTAAAAGTGCTTATCACTAAAAACTTAAAAGAGCAAAGTTGTAAAGGAAGCTAGGGAGAACAACTTTAACAAAAGCACTATGGTCTGAAACTCAAAGATAAGCTCTAAAAAGAGCTTCTCAATAAGCTGTTACAGAAACTAGGGGTTTGGGCTATGTTTTACTAAAACAGCTATAATAAGCTCAAATTAAGCTTATTGAGGAAAAGGAAAAGTGATCTAGAAAGCTTATGATGTGCTTAATCTAAAAATGCAAAGAAATTTAACCTAGAAGTATTTTTAAACAACTAAAATTTAGCATGAACTAAGCAAACTCAGAAAATAAGCAAGAGAGCACAAAATCCAAATGACAAAAAAGTTTAAAAAAGCTAACTAACTCCAAAACTATCAGGAACTTATAAAACTACTTAAAATCTATCTAATTAAGCTAGAAAATCTAGACCCGTAAAATAAGCCTAAAATGTACCAAATTAAAAACTTAAAAATTCCTAAGTACTTTTTTGGCTTTTTAACTTTTTTGACTAGGCAAAAAAAATTAGCTATGTAAATAAGCTAGAAAATGTAATCTAAGGCTTATTCTATATTAAGCTATAACTAGACTTTATAATGCTAAAAGATAAGCTATTAAATCATAACTTTGATGGCTTAATTTGGGGCTTAAGACACAGCAGTACTAACTTGTGAAGGCAGTACAAACTTTTTAGTTAGTAACTAGGTATTTAAAAGTTTAGCGATTCCTTTCAAGTGAAAGTATCCCGATGCAAATTGAACTTTTTGATAACAGATAAGCAATGAAATAAGCTAGAAATGAAAACTAAAATTAAATGAATAATGAAAGGCTATACCTAAACTTAATCCTAACTTGATTGGCAAGCGAAAAAATCTAAGCTAACAGTGACTAACTAACTGAGTTAAGTACTGGTAGGGGAAAAGTTCAGCAGTACTAACGTTATGTAGTACATGCATGCAAATTCCCAAAAGTGCACTAAAACCAAAACACCCCATTAAAAACGATGACAAGATTTTTAGAAAGAGCTTAAGGTTATATTTAATTGAATCAAGTAAACACCATACAATAACAACAGTTTAAAAACACTTTAATTAAGCATGATTTATCAACATAAATAAGCAATAATCTAAGATCTAAAACTAATTAAGCCTAATATTTTTTGGATTTTATAGAGTTTTTATGACAGATAATAGTAACTAATGATCTATAACTATTTTAAGCAAAAACAAGATTTATAACATAATAACTAATAAGCACTAAAGAGATATATAAACACGAAAAGCAAAGAGAATAAGCAAATAAAGCAGATCTAAACATAAGCAAGCATAATACATATTAAAAACTAGAATTTAAAGGAAAATGAAAAGAGCAACTTACAACTCCTCTAGCTAAACAAGACGAACCATAAAGCAGCTACAAGCTCCCATCTATATTAGAATAAACTAGGGTAAAGTCCTTGGGATCTCTTCCAAGTTAAGATCCCCTTCCAAAAGCTCAAATTTAGTAAGATCCATAATAGATTTAACTGATTTAAGGTTTAGATAAGATTAATACTGAATTCAAAACAGCTTTATTTCAGCTTATAGACTGAAAGAGCTTTAAATGAACTTATTAGCTTATTGAGACAACTTTAGCTTATTGAGAGAGCTTATGAAAAAGAAACTTTGAAAGATTTAGAAAAAAACTGAATTTCATTAATTAAAGAAACTGATTACATTTCTTGAAAAGGAATTACAAATCATTAAAGTAAAAATACTAAATTAAGCCTAAACTAAAAATTACTAAAAACCTAGATATCGTATGTGTGAGAAGTGAGGCCTATTTATAGTGCCAAACTGAAGCTTCCAGACCCTCTTGAAAACTCTGCCCTGTGTCCGCAATCTATCAATCCTGGCCCAATCCCATTTCTTTACAATCTATTGAGCATCCAATTGTAGCCGTTTGATCAAATTATGGACATCTGAGGATGCCTAGGCATGCATTCCCTTGCTGTGACGTTTTGTGCTATGTTTTGTGAGTGTTTTAGCATAAAAACTCCCAACTTAAAAATAGTACGCTCTTCACGACATTGTTACGGGAATAAGAATGGAATACCTACCAATGAGGAAATAGAGTAACTTAGACAAGAAAAGGGCTCGAGTTATGGTTCAGGATATAGACAAGCAGCTTTATCAAAGGAGGTTGATGCGGAATCTAGAGAAGTTCGTTGGTGGAAGGGTATACGGGAATGATCTTAGGCTACTGGAAAGGACAATATGACTCTGTCATATCTTGTCTCAACTCATTTCAAGTCAATTTCTCATATATAATAAAACTTGTGAATATGTGAATAAATAGTGTAGACTATATTTAAGCTTATATAGTGTTTGAGTAAGAATTTTTAAGAATTTCTTAGTAAATTCAAAAAATTTCAAATTAACGTACTCAAACACCATATTATTCCCTCAAAATTTGAGGGGAGCATTAATATGTTCCAATAATCAGCTTGTTAATAATTGGACATCTTCTCCTCGAATGCATATATTTTATCATTTAATATCCAAAATATTAAGGGATTTAGCATTTTTGATAAGGGGGAAAATGTGATGATAATATATGGCTAATAATGTGATTTTTATGATCTCAAGTATACGCTATCCCATATATGTGCTAAACTCTTTCGATTAATCGATGCACATATGAAGGGGGAGCAAATGGTTACGTGATTGGCTGAAATGTAGAAGTACCAAAGACCAACCATTTATATTACTGTATTGAAGTTATAAGGTGGTTAAGTTTAGGTATTCATTCCCATGATCCAGCCAGAACTGGAGGGATCTACCCAGGGATATTCCATTAGATAGTGTAGTGGTCCTTAGGTATGAAAAAGGAGTAAAAGTGAGAATAAGGGAATTGTGCCGACTGAGATGGAGCTAGTACTGGAACAAACCTAAAAAGGTACTAGTTATGAAGTCTTGGTAAGCATTGTAGGGTTTGAAGAATTAAAAAGAAAAGTTAAGATAAAGGGTGAAAAAAAGAAGCCCTCCTTACACTTAGGCAGAAACTGGGTCAATACATCTGCTGTCAAGAATCATAAAGATGATTGCTGACATTGAAGACTGATATCATGGACCCATTGATACAATTCACAACCCTCCCTAGCCACTCAAAATATCTCAAAAGATTTATGTTTCATTTCTCACAGAGATTACATGCATTTCTATCAACTTTCTCACTCTGAGTTAGATGGTATTGAAAAGGTGGCAGTCTGCTCCAGCCTCCGATCACTAAAACAAAAGTGAACTATTGAGTCTAGAGCCAAAAGAGATCATCCAAAAATCTCATTAGGACACTTGTCTAAATTATGCTTGCTAATTCACATAAGGTGAAAAACAAGAAATATATATATTAAGAGTCTTAGGCATTATCCTTGTAATTTTGCTAGAACATCCAGGTGATACTTAAGTATTCACAGTGAAGATGGAAATCCTGCTTGAGCCAACATCAAACAAGCTCTTAGTAGGTGACTTGTGAGATCCTATGCGGATCGAGCTTATGATATTAGATATCGATTCGGTCCAGCTTATGAAATGACGAATGAATTTTGAAAAAGATAAAACCGTTGGTGTGTCATAAAAACCGTTTGCAATTTGACACACCGACTGATTTTCTAAATCGATTTTTAATCTTATGTCCATAGGAAGCCTCACAAAGGTATCTGGACATAGGAAAGATGAACACGAATTGGTGACTTAATCGGGAAGATAGTAACTTACCGGTTCACTCTTACCGTGTTGTCTGCTTTGAGACGCTCCGGTAATGAGAACGGCTAGTGTAGCTGCGAAACCCTGTCAAGGAGATTCTTTGGAATTCTACCTGATTGCAGGCAATATTTATACTGAATAATAAGGAACCGTGGTTGTTACAACCATATTCGACAAAGTGACAAAGCTACTTTCGTCCATATATGTTGTTTATCACTAACCCATTCATGCAGGTTTTCTGATGATGGTAGCAGTTTCTCAATGACAAGTCAAAGCCAATGCCACAGCAACCGACATTTATAAAGACCCATGACACTCAAGTACATGTTTCAAGACTTCCGCTACTCTGATACCATACGTCTTTCTTGAAGCGACGAAGTATTGTTTGATAATGTACGTCCTCCATAAAGTGACAAAGTGTTAAAGTTAAAGAATATCAAGAAAGATGGTTACACACGCTTTCAATATCAAGAACAGTATGAGCATGTCGATCCGAAGGTCACAAGTACACAAGATGGAAAAGATCACAAGATGATGATAAGAGATTGTGCTTGGTTGATGATCTCAAAGAAGTTCTAAATCACACTCATGTCAACTCAAAGATACAAGTCAAAGCCTAAAGTCAATGATCACTACATCAATTCACAAGTTAAAGATTGAAGTTAAAGACTACTAGCTCAAGACTAAAGTTAAAGAACAATATGCCAGGTTTAAGTTTTTATAAATTTGAGTAACCTCTCTTAGGAGGAGATTGTTAGGAATATAAAAAGTATTGGTCACTTTTAATATAGTTAGTTATAGCTTGTAGATTAATCAAATGTATTGTTAGTAAGCTAACCAGGCCAAAGACACTAGGAAAGCCCATAACTTAAGCCCATGGTCGATTATTGGTTGATGTATTTATACCCTCTTCACACATGGAGAGGGTGTTGGTTGGTTCATTTCATATACATAATCTATTCTTTCTTTCTTTGTTACTTTCTCTCACTAGAACCATCCTCCCATCCACTTTCTCTCTTTAGATTTCTATATTGTTCTTTGGTTTTATAGATTACTAGTATTCTACAATAAATAATCAACAACAATGGTTCGATAACCTAAGGGACCTTATAAAGGAAAAGGCTTAGATAGATAAAATGGGTAATGATCTCCTTCTAGATTGTTTCAATCAAGCTTGTCTGTTAAAGCATTGAAGCACTCTTGAAAGTTATACTCAAGCTCGATACTGCTAGAGCAAGTGCCTTTTAACAAATTAAAGGCATGTCCTAACAAGATATCTTAAGTGAGATTTTCTATCTTGAGTCCATTCAACACGTACATTGAGAAGTTAATAGGATTGGCCATGAGGTTGTAAAATGTGGGATGATCCTTTGAAGCAGAGACCATTTGATTAAACCAAGGCTATGCGGGTTGATCAAGTACAACCTGACGCTTGTTCCATTTAGGATCAGGAGTAGGAGGCCTTGGAGGTTGCTTGAACCAATCTGGATTCAAAGTCTTTCTTGTTTTGGGTTCTGAGGTGTTTTGTGGTTAATCATCATCATGAACCACATCATCACCCGCATCATCCATAATTACCTCAGCAATAGGTTCTTTAACTGGTTCCTTTACCGAAGCAGACTTACCAGTTTTAGAGCCTTTAGTCGGAGTTTTACTTTTTGGGGTTTCCTTGGTGGTGGATGGCTTCATTGAAGACTCAGACTCTTTAGTTCTTCTCCTCTTGGTCTTCTTACCCTGATTTGGTCTAGCTGGAGGGTCTTCATCATCATCATGTTCATCATCATCATGCTTTCTCTTGTGGTCTTTAACTGTGTCAGCGACTCCCTTATCCATTGCGTTTTCATCTTCAATCAATGCTTCCATGAGTGCATGGTACAATCGATGATTGGCAAGATTTCTATTAAAAGACTTGTTTGCATGTATGGATTGGTAGA
This sequence comes from Tanacetum coccineum, assembly GCA_026074375.1. Classification (NCBI taxonomy): domain Eukaryota; kingdom Viridiplantae; phylum Streptophyta; class Magnoliopsida; order Asterales; family Asteraceae; genus Tanacetum; species Tanacetum coccineum. Next base: position 13,568 of record BQNB010101353.1, on the reverse strand, counting down.
GGGTGCTTTTCAGATCATACTCTTCAAGAGCTGCCTTGTCAGTAGACTTGATGATAAACTATGGCTTCTTTTGCTTCTCAACTTGTTTCTTCTTAATCTTGAGAATAACTGAAGGACTTTTCTCAGATTCTTGTTCAGCTGTTGGTGTTGTTTTCTTGGTTAACTCAGGAAGATGCTGTAGAGAATATTTATGAATGAGATATGTCGTGTGTTTCTACGGTTACTTTTGAAATACATCTCTGACTTTGGTATCAAGATAACTATCAACAACCGTGGGAACTTAAAGACTTTAGAACTGCAAGAGCTTCAGTAGAGTGATCAACAGTTTTTAGCTTAGACACATCTTTTTCTAATTTTGCAACTCTTTGCTCGATAACAGTGAGTGCATTGGATTCAGAAATAGCAATCATGATGGTTGGCGCATCAGTTATGATTAGTTATTGATGTGTTTCAAAAGCTTTAAATTTATATTACTGAAAATACCAAACAATTATATGGAAACACACGGGTAAAGTATAACCCTCGTTTATGATATAATATTGTAGTTAAGTCAGGTCGTTCCATAGGAGATTGACAATTCTAAGATAATGTCGATAATATTACGAAATAGGATTATCTTATATATTGTCACGGGTCTAAAGATAATGGCTAATTCAATTAAAAGGAATGTTTGGTTAATGGAACAATGGATATAATAGATAAACTTGAGTTATGAATGAATCACGGATGAAGGTATAATCATTTTAAGAATGTTTAGTTGCTTAAAAAGATTGTCTATTATTTATAACGAAAAACCCTTTCGGCCTTTATCTTTAATTATGAAAAATGCTTTAAGTTTAATTTTTGTTTGATAATAAGTAATATGAGCTTTCTAAACCAAGTTCGTTAGACATATGGTTTAGCTTTAAACCTTCTTATACTTGGTTTAATGTTCGTTTCCTTAGCCAATCCTCACAAGGCTAGAGTCTAGTTGTCATAGACAAACAACTCGGAAATCAACCATTTATTCCGGAGTCTTTCGACCTATATCCGGAATGGATGGAGATTAAACGAAGAATAAAGGATCCAAGTACAAAAATATCAAGCTCGTATTATTCATATCAAGAATTCATTCAAGAAATCAAATTAGATCCATTATAACCACATAATTCCGAACCAAGCATGTTTATCTACTCAACATTCATAATAGCAACACATAGAACAATCATCATAGATTCAAATTTCATGTTATAAAAGGATGGAAACATGTTTCTTTACCATAATTCAAGAGTAAATAATCCAAACTAATGATTCCTTCTAGAACAGAGATTTGTCTTGGTTGCCAACACTTCTAACTTCTAGAATTTAAGAACTTCACTTGCTTCTTTCCTTGGAAAATGATGAAGATGGAGGTTTAAACCTTCAAATCTTCTTAAGAACTTGGAATAACACTTGGAGAGTGTTTAAGGAGGGTTAGGAATAGGAGATTGTTGTTGTTTTTTGATGCCCTTAGCCTCCAAATTCGTGCTCCTTTTATAGTAATGATTGGGCAAGTCAAGAGTTGCCTTCTTAATGATTTTTTCGTAACTGACACAGAAAGTGCGCCGCACTTGTATAAAAGTGCGCCACACTTCATCAATTAATGAAGTGAATTAATTTCGCTGAAAAGTGCGCCGGTTTTACAACCATGTGCGATGCACTTTTGCTTCTGTCTTCCGTAGTCCTTGTTCTAGATCCTTCATTTGACGAACGTTAATCGTATTTAACCAAATTCTTTGCGCGTTGAGTCCTTCCTTCTATATTTGGTCCTGAAACAATATTTATACAACAAACAATCAATTCTTGCAATATTTATTGCGTTAGTACATGTATCTTTCGCATTTTTAAGGGATAAATTATGTATATTTGGAGCGTTATCAAATCCCCCTATACTTAGCTTATTGCTTGCCCTCAAGCAATCAAAGGGAAAGAATTTTGTTTTGTTGGATTAGAAATCATAAGCATAGATAATGTGACAAAGCAACTCATGAAAATTTTAGAGATATTTTTTTTATTTTCACTCACTCTCGATTTTGTGATTAGGGTAATAAATTGTAGTCACTCAAAAGCACAATCATGAAGTGTACAAATTACCATAAGCTTGTACTAGAAACTAAACTCCACCGACATGGCGTAAACACCAAACATTATCTTTAAAAGAGGTTACATACTAGTAAGTTTTCGGTTTGTTTTGTTGAGAAGAGTTTATAAGTAAATAATAATCCATCTTATCCGTTACTTCATTGAATTTACTTTATTCATTCCCATACTCGAACATTCAGGTCTTCTTTTTTTTTTGAATTTCATGGGGGAAACTTGCTTTCCCCCATACTTATGATAGGAACACTTCAGACATACTTCGAACTGATAAAATATCATATGATTTAATTAAAAAGTTTTCTCAGCAAAGTAGTTCATCTATATTTTCATTTTAATAATACCTCTTAACCAGAAAAATATTTATATCACGCAAGCGTGATCTTACTGCGGTCTCGAAAAGATTTTAAGCACAAGTTCTAGAATTTACAAATCATCTACACACTCATAATTTTCAACAGATACCACTGTTCCAGAAAAAGCGACAAAGACCATACATACATGTCCGTAACGACGGAATAGACACATACGACTGCTCATTCCTTAACTCGAACATGCTAAAGGTATCAATTATCTTAGGTATTAAGGATGAATACCCGAAATCTTAAGTTCTAAAGGCGAACCTTACTTTTTAAGTGGTGGTATTATATGCTAGCAACGTTATCCATCTCGAGTCAGATTGCTTATGATTATAAAATTTTATTTATATTTAGTTTTCACTTTTCCAAGTTATCTCCCCCCATACTTAATATGAGCATTGTCCCTAATGCGAAAGATTATAGAGAAAAGATAAATAGGGAAAGTGTACTTATGCATTGCGTATCCTCCAAGCTTGCTTTTGTCTTCTCTATCTCTTTTTCCTATTTCAAATACATGTTCCAAGACATATCCATAATAATAACTTTCTTAATTAATTAATTAAGTAAGTCTTAAAATATTGTTTTTAATGCCAACAGAGGCATTTACACATAATAATAATAATATTGTTTTTGAAATACGTGTGTCTAAACACACAACCATACATCTGATTCGTGCCATCCGATACTACTCATCATCTTCATCATCATGATGCTGCTGTGGTTGCTGTTGTGGATAGTACGGTTGGTAATACTGGTCGTACTGGGGTTGTGTATAACCTGGTGGGTTGTAAGCACCCTACAGCGGAACGTTATAAACTCCTGCCATGTGCTCAAGGACACCCTGGTACCTATCCCAGTGATATGAGTGCCTGTACTCCATCCTCTCGATTGCCTCCTGCCTAATCTCCATACTACCCATACGCTCATATAAATCCTGCACTGAAGCTCGCTGAACTCTCGGGGCTCTCTGGGCAGCAACTCTCTGAACATCATCAGCCAGAATATCAAGAATCAATCTATCCTTAGAGTCGATCAACTCTCTCAAGGTAGTCCTGTCTAAATCTCTACAATAAACTGGAGTACTCAAGCTATGTATCACCTCATCAGTCAGAACCCTAGTCTTCTTAGCAATTTTTGAAACAAACTGACCATAACAAATCTGACTGTCTTTTTGGCTTCTAGCTCCTTTTCTTTTCATCCACTTAGCAATCACCCAAGCCATATTTGCATACCCATTCTGATGTCAATCCTCAAACATACTTAACAACCACAAATCATTCTTTTGAATCTTCTTAAATCTAGTTGTCCTCTGACACAATCCGTAAGTGATCATCTTGTGCAACAATCTAAGAATCAGGAATCTAACAGAAGTTATCGAACTCCTGGACAAGTGTAATTCTCCATCTAAGCTAATCCTTTCCCAATACTCTCTAGCATTAAAGTTTTCATCACTTCTCAAACCTCCTTGAAAATATACATCAAAACCACCTTCCTCTAATTCATCAGCATGATACAATCCTAACCTTCTAGCAAACTCTAACAAAGTCAAATTGTGAGCACGTCCTCCAAGTCTAAAACTAATTATCTTCTTTGTCTGTAACTCATCACTAGCACACACTTCATCAAACTCATAGGTAGCATAGAACTCACGGTAAAGTTCTGGGTAAATTGGCTCATGGATGTTAAAAGCCCTTACCCAAGCTACAGAAAAGAATATTTCCTCTTCAGACTGAGCTTCCTTCACTCTTATTTTTAACATTTGATCAATTTCGTCTCCACGCCCAATTTTGTGTAACAACTGCCAATCCACGATTTGTGGTGAATAAACGAGTTTTGGGAGCAAGGTTGCTAACCTAGAGTTATAACGGGATTTTGCTTCTCTACTACAACCTCTCTACTCTAAGAATTCGTGGTGAACATCCGGAAGTAATGCTTCTCCAATGGTTTCAACATTTCTGGAGCGTTTGGCACGGGATGACCCGGCTTCATGATCATATGCTCCTGAAGTCTACACATCACAAATCAACCAAAGATATGATATACAATTAAGTTAGACAAGTTTTAATTTTATTGGTTATGTTTTGATCAAATTATAGACAAACTGCCACTTTCTGTGATAAAATGTGCGGCGAACTTATATAAAAGTTCGGCGGTTTTTCAATTTTTTAGACAAGTGCGGCGGTTTTCTTACTAAACCGGCGCACTTCCTGCTCTGTTTGAAATAAAACAAAGTTTTAATAATTGTTTCCAAAATCCAAATACTAATTTCAAACAATTAACCCTGGGTTTGTTCAAAGGTTCTCTAATCTTTAACAATGGGCATAATTTTCAAGTTCTAATTGCATAATTTCATGATTTCTTCAAGTGTAATTTATATGAACCCTAAACATATAATTATAACAAATTAATACCAAGAAATAGTAATGAATGAATTAAACATACCCTTGGCATGATTAAGGATTTGGTGGATTGATTTTTTTTGAATCTTTTCTTCGATTTTTGTTGAAAACCCAGCGGTGTTTTATAAATTTTAGTGTGTGTGTTTGTTTTTTATATATATAAAGAGTTTAAAACTTCTTTTGTAAGTTTTTGTTCCTGAATAATTCCAAAAGTGCGGCGCACTTATATACAAGTGCGGCGAACTTTTACCTTTTAAGTGTAAAAAAATATATTTTTTTATAATAATTTTTTTATTTATTATTACACAAATTTAATTATAGTATTGAAACATAATTTAGTCCACCAAAATATTCATTCACTAATATAGAGGTAATCCTCATACATCAAAGTATAATCCGTATAGGATTTAATACAATTGATTTTTATTATTTTGGGAGTGCATAACACTCTTTCTCCCTTATTCTTCCCTTTGACGCTTCATTTGATGAACCTGTTTGGTGACATTATGTCACTGAATTTGTGATACTTAGATAATTTCCTTTTTGTAGGTTTTGTCACAAAGGCTTGACTGTAGACATTTCCATAGGGATCGGTTAAGTGAATCTCAGTTTTCCATTGTCCGGTTGCTAACTCGGGATTAAAATAGAACATCTTATAATCAGGTCTCCACTCAACATTTTTTAACTTAGCAGGGAGTGATCCGAGAAAACTTACAGCCTTTTTCCATACACTTACTTTTCTAAACAGGTTTATTACTGCTTCGAGGGTTGATGTGGTCATGTTTTAAGCAGGGTTAGTGTCGTTTTGGTATCCGATTGGTCGAGAGTTGTGAATTGGAGTTCCCATTTCATTCCTCTGAATCACATAATCCTCCTCGTCATCCGAGTCACTTTCAGTAGTTCTTATCTTTTCTGATCTTGCTGTTCTAAAACTTTGACGAGTTAGTCATCAAAAGTAGTAAATACCCTCATTGGGATGTCAATGTTCCCTCCAATCGTATCTAGGAATCCACGACCTACAACGATGGGTGCATCTCGATCTATAGGTATATCTAAAACTAAGAATTTTGCAGACAGGGTGGTGAATCCAACTTGACATAGTACATTTACCAACCGACCAGTAACTTCAGCTTCCGTATAGTTGATCATAGTTATGTTCCTTTTTCTTGCATTATATCATCTCTACCCAGCTGTTCATATATTCTATATGGCATAGTATTAGTGTCGGATCCAGTATCGGCAAGAGCGTTTTCATTGAGTCGACCTTCCAACCTAATCGGAAATATGAATGCTCCTGGATCTCTTTTTTCCTTAAGCATTTATCCTTTTACCTTCACCATTACTCTTTCCTCTTCTGGCTCAACTATTCCATCTAATTTTACCTTGTCGGCCCAAATCTCATCCAGTAATTTTCTGTATTTATCATGGTAGGCTAATGTCTCTATTACCGGCCTCACTTCTTCTAGAACTACATATCTCATACTAATATTATGTGCAAGGGCCCTTTTTTCAACTTCTTCTTGAGTTAAGGGCATTCTAACGGATGAGGATGGTCCAGCACAATGATTGAAGTACATAATGTTTTCCATAACTTTCTTTTTGTTCCTACTTCCTTTGCCCATTTTGCACACGAATGGTGAGAGGTTGGTTTCAGTTTGTGGTGCTTCATCAAAATTAAAATCAAGCAATGTTTCCAAATCATCAAGGTTCGGGGTCTTTTCATCATCACTACTTAAGAGAAAAGGGTCAAAATCGGCTTGTATCGTGATAGTCCCTTCTCTGAAGTTCACCATTGCATTTGCAGAATGTAAGAATGATCTTCTGAAAATTAACCCTGGCTCAAATTCATTTTCTTCAGGGTTTATGATGAAATGGACAAAGTAAACTTCCCCACGCAGTAATACCATTAGCTCCTTCTTAACCAACTTCTTTCCTTTCCTAACTTCATACTCAAGATAAAGTTTGACTGCATAGTCGTTTGAGATCAAGTTATCATCCTTCTCCAAATTAATTTCTCTATCGGATGCATATAAACCATTCACAAAACATTGCGCGATATACCGATCACTGCTTTCTTCAGTGTACATCTTATGAAAAACCAAAGTTTCTGGTTCCTTCTTCCCTTTGCTTCCAGCTGTGTCTTTGTACTCAGGCAAATCCTAATCTCCTGACCCTTCGTTTTGGTCACTAGAGATCTCAATTACGTCCTCTCCTAGGCACATTTTTCCCATATTCGAGTCCATATTACTTTTAAGACAACATAATATCAAAGTAAATATTAGTGGGTTAGTCAGAATATATTTAAGCAACTTCCTACATTTGCATAGTATTAATAAGCACATAGCAATTTTCATTTTAAATAGTTTATTTGTAAAATATGAGTTTTTAACATACTGTTTGGATTCAGATAGTAAAGTGCGGCGAACTTTTAGCAAAGTGCGGTGAACTTTCTGAGAAATCAATAAGTCTTTTTTATCTACCATAAAAACCGGCGCACTTAGGTGAAAGTGTGGCGCACTTCTAGAATATTTCCTGATTTTTATTGAATTCTTAATTTTCTCAATTTTATTCATAATGCTTAATCCATTTGTTATGAAAATGTATTTAACTAATAAGAGGCATAAGCAATTAATCAGATAAACAACCAAATAAGCTAATAAGGTTTTTTTTTTCTTTTTCTATTTTTAAATATAAGTTATATAGCAACTGAATTATTACAAATATTTGAAACATATTCTCCATTTAAAAAGATAAGTTACAGATAAGGGGTTTTTTAGTTTAAAGTTCTGTTTTGTGAAAATTGCAAAAAGTGCGGCGCACTTGGGATAAGTGCGACGAACTTTCTATGTTCTCAAGAAAACCGGCGCACTTTGAAGAAAGTGCGGCGAACTTCCTGAAGAAAAAATATTTTTTTTTTATTTCCATTTTCCAGAAAACGGTACGGCGATTTTTGAAATTCAAGGTTGTAATATTAAAAATGACTTTATCGAAAAATGTTTTCAATCCCCGGCAGCGGCGCCAAAAACTTTGATGTGTTTCAAAAGATTTAAATTTATATTACTGAAAATACCAAACAATTATATGGAAACACACGTGTAAAGTATAACCCTCGTTTATAATATAGTATTGCAGGTAAGTCAGGTCGTTCCACAGGAGATTGCAATTCTAAGATAAAGTCGATAATATTACGAAATAGGATTATCTTATAGATTTTCATGGGTCTAAAGATAATGGCTAATTCAATTAAAAGGAATGTTTGGTTAATGGAACAATGGATATAATAGATAAACTTGAGTTATGAATGAATCATGGATGAAGGTATAATCATTTTAAGAATGTTTAGTTGCTTAAAAAGATTGTCTATTATTCATAACGAAAAACCGTTTCGGCCTTTATCTTTAATTATGAAAAATGCTTTAAGTTTAATCCGTGTTTGATAATAAGTAATATGAGCTTTCTAAACCAAGTTCGTTAGACATATGGTTTAGCTTGAAACCTTCTTATACTTGGTTTAATGTTTGTTTCCTTAGCCAATCCTCACAAGGATAGAGTCTAGTTGTCATAGACAAACAACTCGGAAATCAACCATTTATTTCGGAGTCTTTCGACGTATATCCGGAATGGATGGAGATTAAACGAAGAATAAAGGATCCAAGTACAAAAACATCAAGCTCATATTATTCATATCAAGAATTCATTCAAGAAATCAAATTAGATCCATTATATCCACATAATTCCTAACCAAACATGTTTATCTACTCAACATTCATAATAGCAACACATAGAACAATCATCATAGATTTAAATTTCATGTTATAAAAGGATGAAAACATGTTTCTTTACCACAATTCAAGAGTAAATAATCTAAACTAATGATTCCTTCTAGAACATAGATTTGTCTTGGTTGCCAACACTTCTAACTTCTGGAATTTAAGAACTTCACTGGCTTCTTTCCCCGGAAAATGATGAAGATGAAGGTTTAAACCTTCAAATCTTCTTAAGAACTTGGAATAACACTTGGAGAGTGTTTAAGGAGGGTTAAGAATAGGAGATTGTTGTTGTTTTTTGATGCCCTTAGCCTCCAAATTCGTGATCCTTTTAAAGTAATGATTGGGCAAGTCAAGAGTTGCCTTCTTAATGATTTTTTTGTAACTGACACAGAAAGTGCGCCGCACTTGTATAAAAGTGCGTCACACTTCATAAATTAATGAAGTGAATTAATTTCACTGAAAAGTACGCCAGTTTTACAACCAAGTGCGGTGCACTTTTGCTTCTGTCTTCCATAGTCCTTGTTCTAGATCCTTCATTTGACGAACGTTAATCGTATTTAACCAAATTCTTTGCATGTTGATTCCTTCCTTCTATATTTAGTCCTGAAACAATATTTATATAACAAACAACCAATTCTTGCAATATTTATTACGTTGGTACATGTATCTTTCGCATTTTTAAGGGATAAATTATGTATATTTGGAGCGTTATCAGTTATGTGGGAATTGGTGTAGATGTTTGTTGTACGGATAAGATGATAGGTGTCACTTGCGGTGAGGAGACAGTAGTGGAAACTGGAGTTTCAATAAGAATCTCAGGTATAGGTGGAAGATTTATTGTCTCTGGAATTACTGATACGGGAACCTTCTGTACTGATGAAGACTAGATCTGGGGAGTTTCTTGTTGGATAGGAATATCTATCAAAGAGCTAACATCTGTATTTGCAGAATCCTTAACAGTACTAACTAAGGAAGAATCAGAAGAAAGTTTAAGAAATTGATCACCAAAACCTAAAGAAACAGATAAGCTTGAGCTTGATGGAGGGAGTTCGGTTTTCTTGGTATCATCCTTTACTTCTGAAGTCTTTTTAATATCTTCTTTAGCTGCATGAGTAACATCTTCATCACCTTTATCAAACTCTTCAACTTCAGCATTCTCTATTTCTACATCCTCATCTTTTCGCACACGTATCTTATACTTATAAATCTCATCCTCATCAGATTCAGTTTTGACATCTTCATCATCAGTATCTTGTGTATCACTGACATGATCATCGCCTTCATCATCAGCATCACCATCTTTATCATCCTTCTCAACATCAGAAAATTCACTGTCTTGTTCATCTCCCTACTCAAGAATGACGTTCTCTTTAGTAATGTCCTTTTCCTCATTGGGAACCCCTGGTTTAGCACCAGTTCCTTCACTTGAGGTAGGAGAGACGACTGTAGACTCATCGGAAACCCCTGGTTTACTACTAGTTCCTTCATTTGAGCCTCCAGTACCTAGTTGTCTTTTGCTTGTCTTCTTACTTTCCTTAAGAGCTTGCATAATGTCTACAGCCTCTTGTTATTATGGAGTAAGAGATGGAGCACCTTTAAGCTTAGTCTTTGAAGTGACGGGTTTTAACTTTGGAGTACCCAGAGTGTCTTGAATGACTACACTCTTAGAAATTATGCCACTAGACTTCTTCTTAGCAGATTCAGTCACGATCCTAGCATGTGTAGCATGGACTTTCCTTGCTGCTTCTGCTTCTTCAGCTTCAATTTGGCTGATAGACTTAGCTAACTCTAAAGCGGCATCAGGATCATCAGAAATAATGTTGTCGTCAGCAGATAGTGTTACTTTCTTCTTGACCACTCTTCTGCTAGCGGGTTTCTTCTTTACAGGTTCTGGTTCAGGTTCAGACTCTTCAGATACATCAACAGTTTCCTGAGAGTCATCAATAGTCTTCCTTCCCTTTAAACCTTTTCCTCTGCTTTTCTTGGGTGGAATCTAATGAGTTGAATATTTGATGAACATCTGATATAATTCTAAACGCTTGATTGCATCAGTCAACATCACATTAGGAATGGGAAGTCCATAAACCTGATATGTCTTCACCTATTCTGACAAACTTTAACCTGCTTACAATCCTATCATCTCTGATTGTATGATAGTGCTTATGATTGAGGTTGGTGAGAGACTTGTGTTGTTTCGGGAAGTGGTTGATGATGATTTTGGTGAATCAGGGATATGGCATGTTCTTACGTCTTGATCTCTTTTCTTTCTTGTAATCAATCTGGTAAGCAAAGTCTTCCCAAATCAACTCAGGATAGTCGACAATTTCTCTGTTAAACATCCCTCACAGTATGTCAATTTTAGACTTTCTGAGTTTGTCATTGCTTGCAGTCTTTCAAGAGAGGCACTTGTTGATTGTAGCTTCCAGAGTTCTCCATGGCTGGTGCATATGATCCACAAACATGTTGGTGTGCCTGTTTAGTGGACCCTTGTAGCCAAGATCAATGAGAAAGGTGAGTGCAGTACATCATCATCTGGAACATCTGTGAAGTCTACACAAACCCTTCTACTCTTGGACAGAATATCAAGGATTGTCTCTTAAAGACTCAGCATTAACAGTCATCACTTCTTACTTGGCTAAGTGGAATTTCATAAGAATCCAGTAGTCTTCAGTCAAAACCTTTTGATGGTGCTACCAGAATTGGTTACATAGAAGATTTTTGGTACAACTAGCAAAACAGAGTGAAAGTCTAGAAAACATTAGAATTCTTGATTATGTCAATGACCACTTGAAATGTCTCTTCCTTTTGTGGCACAGTGGTTTCCAATCTGATATTGGTAGAGCTGATCTTAACTCTCTCAGTAGAGGGAACCCACTTTTCATCATGAGCAGCAACTTGTTGTGTTTCTTGAGGATTCATGATTCTGCTTAAGAATTAACCAATACAGTCTCTAATATACATAACATACATTTAACTGGATTATCTTGGTTATCCTTTGATGATATGATTGGTCTATGATTAGGTTTCATGCAAACATGACAGAATTACTACACTCTAAGAATAAGTCAACTAAGGTCAAAAGTCAAAAATCAACTCAAAGTAGTCAACATGACATTTCCAAGGGAACTTAGGACACATATTCAATTAGAGAGAAGCAAATGAACATTCAAGCAAAGCAAGTTATGATGCATGACACCAAGTATTACATAATTTTTTTTTAAATATGAGCAAAGTTTCTTTTCGTAAATATGTCATATTTCGCTTGAATATGTACCTGTACATGTGTTGGGATTCTTGATTTGATGTGACAAAATAAATAAAAAAATGAAACAAAAGGACTAAAATCGTTATTATAGAATTCTACAAGCTGGTGGAGAATATATAGATTGTGGAAGATCTCCTTAAGAAGATAAAGATAAAGAAGATAATATTATATGTTAGGAAGATATTATTTTTTCTTATCTTTTGTTATTTGTTCTTATCCTTTGTAAACCTAGATATCTCTAGTATATAAAGAGATATCAGGCATATGGTTTTATTCATCCATAGCATAGTCGACTAATGAGAGTCGAATAGTTAAAAGGTGTGTGTGTACACCATAGTTAGATAGTTAGTTAGTGTAGCCCCAAGTTATAGTTGGGGTAATAGGGAAACGTATGAATAAAAAACCTTGTTTAATAACAATTGTCTTCTTATATTCTGTTGCATAATTGTTATCATTGTTATTGTTTATCCTAGATATATGTTCTAAACAAACAGAGCTTAAACGATCTTTAGGTTTCAACAACATGTTTCGCTTCAAACATGTTTCACTCAGACAAAGATATACATGTTTCGCTTAGTGTAGTAGTTACATGTTTTGCTCACACAAAGGTATACATGTTTCGCTGAGACATGTTTCGCTCAGAATACGGCAAACATGTTTTGCTTAGAATAGAAGGAACATGTTTCGCTTGAAAACATGTTTCGCTCCAATCAAGCTAAACATGTTTCGCTTTATTCAAGCCAAACATGTTTCGCTCCTATAAAAAATACTTAAATCCAGGTTTTACCAATTAAATGCCTATAAGCACTTCTGACATTCTTTGCTAATACAAACATAACATCACATAAACATTTTTCACAAAGAAACAACAACATTTTGAGCATGAAATTTCAAATTCGTGCATAAAAAGACAGAATTCCATGGCAAACATATTAAGCTTTTGAAAGGCTAAGAACATATACCAAGGTACTCTTATCCTATTACAAACACTCTTTAACCACTAAACAAGCAAACTTATACTATTTTCATACTAACGCACCTAATAATTAAAGTTTCCAATTAAACATGATCCAAGGAAGCATAGCATTGTTTTAATAGCATAAACAGGCTCATTTGGGACTACTAAACACAACCCCATAACTATTCATTCACTTACTCATGATTTGCACCATTCAAACTCACAGAAATCAATAAATCTCACTCATGTGTTAACAAAATTGAAAATTGTTTCACTTACATCTAAAATGCACCTTAATGAGTAAAACCCCTCAACTAATTTAACATTTACCTCAACTTTTTATTTATGAACCCTAATTTGTTTTTATTTGATTAAGAGTGTAATCAGTATAATCTAATTAGTTTAGATAACGTGATGTTTAAGGGATAACTTACAAGTAGGAGTGAATTTTGGAACTTGAAAACCGAGTTTGATTTTTACGTACGAATCGAGCGAAATGTGTGTTTAGTGTTTCTATGATTGAGTGAAATGTATTAGAAACTTTTATAACCGGTTTAAGTTTTGTCAATGACACAAATGGTCCTTGTAATTTTAGTATGCCTTCTAGTTTTCATTTAAACTTATTACTAAGCTTAACTAAGTTACAGAAATGACATATTTAGCCCCTGAAGTTTGTAGCTAGGATTCTAAGTCCTATTTTTT
>BQNB010101352.1:0-19652 GCA_026074375.1 Tanacetum coccineum | reverse complement strand
AATTAAAGAGCTACTTAGAGGCTTTCTAGAAAAACAAAGAAACCTAGGGTTTTACTAACAAATAAGCAAAACAAAAGGGTGAGAAAAATGGGTTTTGCACCAGGGGAGATTTCTTTGACAGTTTTAAAGGGCTAAAAACACATACACAAATAAGCTGTCAAATAAGCTTTACAATGAAAAAGAGGTCAAAGCAGATGGAGTATGGGTCAAGTTGAGCTTATGCATAAATTTTCACAAGCTAAAAACATGATCTAACATCTGATAAATGTAATGAAAAGAGACAGTTTTTAACTAAAACCACTTGACCAAGTGGAATGACAAAGTTTAAAAATTGCAAAGTAATCTTAAAACAAACTTGGGTAACTGCATTTGGTCATTAATAACAACACAACTACAAGCTTAAAAGACTGATAAACAATGCTTAATCAAAAAGACTAAGTCAACTGATTTTTACAAATCAGTTTTGAAGGAGCTTTTAGAAAACTTGAAAAACAACTTTAAAAACTTAAAGGATGTGAAAAACAGATTCAAATTAACTCAAGATGGCTTGTTAAAACTACCCAAAGTGACCCAAATGGTTTTTATTCCCAAATGACCCATTTCAGCACTTATCCCAAACACCCCCTTAGATTTTTTAAAACAAGATTTTAAGCTGAAAAAGACTGATTTAAGCACAATGATTGAAAAACAGGATTATAACATGAAAAAGTAAATAATAATAAGCAAAATAACACAGCAAATAAGCACTTAAATGAGAAAATAAGCAAATAGCTAAAAAAAACATATAACTAGGCAGTTTTAACAATAATCTTAAACAAAAGTCAAGTAAGCATCCAGAAGAGATAAATAAGCATACAAGAACAATAATAAGCAATTAAAAGCATAAATAAGCTGAAAATAAGCTATGCTACAGTTACTTTAAGCAAAAATTTAAAAAGAAGGACTTACTATTACCCTTGCTCTAACGAGGTAAACAACAATAGTCTACAAGCTCCAGCTTGTATAAAACAAGCTGGTAGGGTCACAAAAGCCTCCTTAGCTAGCTTTTCATCCAAGATTCAGCTGAGGTATTTAGGGGAGGATTCTTTTGTGTTTTTTCTTTAACGCTTTTATACTTTAAGGTCTTTTTTTTAAAGTTAACATAAGATGTAAAACAGCTATTAAAATCTAGTGAGCGTTTTAAAAACAATGAACAATCCTTAATACTTGAAAACAAATTAATGAAAACTCAAACTTAAATTTCATAAAAAAAACAGATTACAATTTAGTTGAAAAATAACTTAAACTAGGTTAAACTAAAGCTAAAAAAACTGACTGCCTTCAAGGCTTACAAGTGATGCCTTTTTATACTACTTCTATCTAGGTCTTCTCTTCTTCTCTTGTGCTTCTTTGTAGAGACAGAAACCAAGTGTGTTTCTTGTGTGAGTGAAAGTCCAACAATCATCATAGCCATTCAATTATACCCCCAAGTCTAACGACACAACCATTAAATTTCTGTCATTTCTTTGGACGAATGATGTGTAGAGATTTGCCAAGGTGGCTTCATAAACCATGAGGTGGGTGTGGTGTTATGGTTTTGGACTGTGGTGATGTGGGTAAGGGGTGAAGGGATTGATGAATGTAGGGTTATTAAAAAGAGCGGTAATTTTGTTTTGGGGACAGGGAGAAATTTTGGTGAATTGGCAGGTTTGGCCCTTGAATGTGTATTGTGTTATTACACCACAAGTCCTTGGTGGTCATACAAGTTTGAGGGATGGCAGGTTTACCCCCTGAGGGTTATAATTGTTATTGCAAATTTGGTCCTTGTGAGGGTTAATGTTTTGGGGTATTGGCAGTTTGAGTCCCCAAGAGTATATAAGCAATTACACAAGAGGTCCTTGTGGTATAACTTTGTGGTTTGGGCAGAAATGGCCCCCCAACTTCTTTTGGGCTTTTATTAATTGAAGAGGGTATTGGGTTTGATTTTGGTTTTGGCCCGTAATGGTTACTTATAAAAATGAGATATGGCGCCCGATTTGTCCTTCAAGTGTATACTAATGGGCTTATCCGGCCCATTAGATGGGTTCGGGTGGGCCCATTAAGTATTCTTCATTTTCGGCATCGGTTTTGACTATTGACTTTGTTGGGGTTGACTTTGACTTTTGTTGACTTTGGCTTCGATTTGACTTTGTCTTTTCACGCTTTTCCATTCCGTGCTCGATTTTGTCCGTTTTTGCTTGATTTTTCGTTCTTTTGTCGGATATCCGTTTCCTGCACAAAATAAGTGAAAACATACAAATACAATGTATTTTTGGTACGTTTTGGGTCATTTAAGTCTGACTTTAATGGTGAAAGGTATGTGTAATTAAACACATACCAAATCTACTTTAAAATAATTTGACTAAGAGTTACTGATTAATCAGGATGGCTATTAGGGCTAGTTGTCACCTAAAAACTGATAATGTATCCCTTTAGCAAATCAGTGTATATTCGAGCCTCAAGGTTATTTTACTAAAAGGAAAAATCACTCTCATGCGAAACAATCATTTTCTGAAAAGTTTTTCTTCCAAACAAATGATGGTATTTCCCTAAAGATTGGTTAAGATGAACGCTTTTAAAGCATGAGAAAACTAAAAATTCTCGTTCATTCTTTCATCTTTTATTTCATAGAAATAGTATCCAAGAACTTAATTTAAATGAGGATAACTAAAAACAGAACGAGAGATAAAAATCACATGTGAAAAGAAAAGGGCATACCTATTGTGTCAGCAAAAGCAAGAATAAAGGCACATGAGAAAGAAAATGACATAAGTATGGACAAAAAGAAATGCCCGTCCAACAAAACAGACAGAGTGAATAAAAATAGAAAATGAAATAAATGTTCTTATGTTTGTATTCATGTAAAACTAATCAAAGTTTGAATCTTATTCTCAGAATTCAACATGTCAAGAACAAATCTCAAGCTAAAATTATCTCTGAAGAATAGCTGGTTCCATGTGCTAGCAGACTTGTCATTAAGAAGAACAACCAACATGTCGCTTCATATTCACATATCACCGATACCATGCTGAGATTTGTTGTTGAAATTCTATGACACCACAAGCTATATAATCCGGTTTCCTTAACTACAACCATACCGATCATCTACCTATACCAGTTTTAGACAACCATCAATCACAACAAAAACAACCATACATTCACTTTTGAACTAGACAATCACACTTTCACTCTCACACCTGGACTACTCAGAACTGTATTGCAGATGCCACCACCTGATCCCAACAATACTTACATCCAACCTTCCTCAAAAATTCAAATTCTTGAATTCATTAAGACACTTAGTTATGATGAAAATCTCAAAACAAAGTTAATTGTCGTTTCTAAAATGGTCGCCATAAAACTTCATCAACCATGAAGAGCTATTCTGAGTGTACTCAACAGATGTCTTACGAGAAAAGAATCAAGCTGGGACACAATTAGACTTCTAATACTTCAGATATTATGGGGTATCGTTCACTCTGCCAATTTAGATTTTGCATCATTAATTTGGGACGAATTTAAATGGCAAACAATTGAAAGATCATCTAGACCATCAAAGATGTCTAAGATGTTGTTTACCCACTTCACCAAGCTTTTCATTGACTACCTTCTTTCACTCAACAAGAGTATTCTTCACATATCAAACTTTAAGTTTCACAGTTCACAAGATGATCATCCCATACCCAAATTGTTAAGCACAACTAACGGTGAATACAAGTTTAGAATGGAAGTTCCCGATGCAATGATTAGTGATGCAATCAAGAAGAAAGCATGGTACAAGTATTATCTGGCTAAGAAAGTGGAAAGTGAGAAAGCTAAAATTGTTGATGAACAAGAAAAGCAACACACATCTCCAATTAAAAGTGGAAGAGGAAAAGGTTTTATGTGCTATGGTGATCAAGTAGCAAATGTTCCCAACAAACTCAAGAAAGATGTTGTGCCAAGGAAAACAAGATCTCTTACTATCACTGATGAAGCAGCTGTAGGTGAACTTGCAAACTCCATCAGTATTCAAGAACTGTGCTCTCAACAACGTCGAAGGAGTAAATTGACAATTGACAACCAAACTGATAAAGCTGTTGCAAATATGTACAATGAGTAGGGACAGAAACTTAAAGGTCCCGCAGTTGAATATTCAGCAGTTCAGTCATTGTTAGACTTACGGAAAGGATCAAAAGCTAGCAGACTTAAGAGGTTAAAGCAAAATAAGCAACCAGTTGCAGGAGAAGGATAGAGTGTTGCTCACAACAAATACTATTCTTCATCAGATACTGATAGTGATGCAAGACTCTACTCTTCAAGTTTAAACAAATTAGGGGAAAGGGCAAATGAAGCTGATGATGTTGACGAATCTGATATGGGCTTATCTAATGATAATCCACAAGGAAATGATGATGCTGCAAGGTATGGAGTGTTCATGCATAACAAGTCTACTTTAACACCCAATTCTACCTACCTTGGTCTAACGGTTACAAGTTCATCGCGAGACTTCATTCAGACCTTTCTAGATTAAACACCTGCAAATGAATTAATGGATTTTATGAGTCATCTAGTGCATAGTGATGCTTACACAACCTCAGTGGTGCATAACCCAAAGGGAAATCCTGAGCTAACAAGCTATATATCATGTGCATCTGAAGTATCACTTGATACACATGTAGATGTTCTGGCAACAAAAACTTTAATGCGGGAAATGTTCCTAGATGAAAATGCTCATCATATACCATCTCTACCAGCAAATAAAATTCCCTATCCTACAACAACTCCATAACCAAACTCCCTACAAGCCAAATCAAAGAAGCTAATGCAAAAAAGCAAAAAAGAATATGAGGAATATCAAATTAAAGAAGGCAGTCGCACAGAAATTCAAAGAATATGATCAGAAGCTAGAAGATTTTACAAATTTCAATGTTTCTAAAGCATTTGAAAAGGCCGTCCAAGCAAAAGTTCTGACATAAATCAAAAAGCTTCTACCTACTCATATCCCAAATGCCATTGCAAATTATGTTAATCCTCTCCTTAACACCTGTGTGCTTGAAGTTATGAAAACCAATCAAATCAATCTCTTTACTCAATCATCTACCTCCACTAATGATCTCTAATAAATGGACTTAAAGTTAAAGTTGTTGAACTAAATAAACTTGAACAAGTCAAATGACACACATACAACTCATCAAC
Organism: Tanacetum coccineum; assembly: GCA_026074375.1. Classification (NCBI taxonomy): domain Eukaryota; kingdom Viridiplantae; phylum Streptophyta; class Magnoliopsida; order Asterales; family Asteraceae; genus Tanacetum; species Tanacetum coccineum. Next base: position 14,456 of record BQNB010101352.1, on the reverse strand, counting down.
AATTTTATGACACCCTTTATGAATCCATCATTCTCGATCAAGATGCACTCGATGTTCAATCTGCACAATCATCCTTTCACAAAAGGTCTCACGATAATCAGGATCCTCCTAATAATCGTGAGGGGGAGAACAAGAAGAAACGTCAAAAGGATGTCGACGAACCTTCTTCTAGATCATCAAGGCGAAATAGATCTCCCGTGATTATAGTACAAGATGATACACTTGCCATGCAACCCTTGGACCAAGCAAATATTCTTATCCAAAAATACTCAAAACCAGAATGGTTTCTAAAGAAGTCAGGGTTAGCTAAAAGGAGAACGACATGGTTTGATTTATTCTTGAAATCAGACATTGATAAGGAAGAAAATCATATTCTTGGACCATCAAATGTCGCCATAGCAAAGAAGGTTAAAGAACTGATCTAGAAGAACGAGCTTACAATAGCAGTGATGTTGAATTTGAATACCATGTTAGTCAACTCAAAGCAGCAGTATTATCAGAAGCCCAGTGGAACAGTGATGAAGAAGATATCTCTAAACCAAGATCATTTAAACGACACATGTTGAAAAATACAAAACCACATCCTTGCTTCTACAACAACGACTACACTTACCTTGTGAATCTCAGTTCAGAAGATAATGTAACCTTTGCTCCTTTTTGTGTTCTGAATATTTCATTTTTAGTCCTTTGACTATTTGACGTTTGTCAGTTTATTCAGATTTTGTATCGTGTTGACGGTGGTGATTTTGTTGAGAATTGTGGTAATTTATGGTTATTTGTGAATAATAATCCTTTTTAGAGGTTATTATTGTGTTATTGGCATTCCGGGTGGTTGACCCGTGAATTTTGAGAAATGCCAAAGAACGAGTCCTGACACGTCCGTTAATGTCCAAATAAGTTTTTAAGGGTTTAAAGTGAAAATAGGTCAAGTAAATACTCTAAGTTATTGGAAAAGTATTTTTAATATGAATAAAAATACTATTTAACCATGGAAAATTTTTTGCGATCGAGTTTTATGAGTCTTAAGTGATCCCGACACGAAAAGAAAGACCCGAAACCCCTCCTAGGATGCTTATCTTAATCGTGTAACCTAAGGGGACAAGGAGGCAAGATTTTAGATAAGTTTGTCCTAAGGTTGTACATAAGATGCTTTCCATTCACCATTTCTCATAATCCTTTTCATTTTCAAAAAAACAAAACACAGACTTATATGTGTGTGTGTGTGTGTGTGTTCGTCCGCCACCCAAAACCACCACAAACCACCATAAATTTTCCAACTTTGATCAAGAACGTGGTATTCCGGGTTGATACGAGTATTTGGGTATTCATTTAAATAATGTTTGGGTTGTCCGGTACGCGTTAAAATCTATATTTTGAAGACTTTTCTTGTAAGTTTCTAAATTTAAATTATGTTTGTCCTTTTGGGTTTATATTGATGCATAGATGTCAGTTGTACAAGTTTGATACAGTACGTAAAAAATAAGTTTTGAGAAACAAAATGAATATAAAAGGGTGTTTTGGTTGGCGTCGAATAAAAAAGGAATAAAGAGGGTTTTTTGATAGTTTTAAATATTGTGTCATGATGGTTGACAAAACATATATTGCAGATAGCTAATTTTAGGATATTAGCTATGTATAGATTCTTGGGCTTATTTTAAGCCTTAGTAATGGCTGTTTTTGAGCTTAAATGCTCGCAACTGGCTAATTTAAGAAAACACTAAGGGATGTGTTTTTGGTTATTTGCTTTATATTGCGTATATTCGCGGACTATTTTTGTGGCTTACGGTGTTAACCAAATATATATTGTAGCTTATTAGGCTTATTTTTAGCTTATGGATATATTTTTGGAGCTTAAAAGCGCACGGCCCAATAAGCACAAATATGTGTTGCTTATTTGTTGGCTGGGTTATTTTCTACTTATACTAATGAAGCTTAGTATATAAATGCGCCTTGGTTTTGGGCTTGGATCGTATTTTGGACGTATATATACCTTAATGGACCCTTATTGGGCCTTAAAGCCCAATAAGCGATATTTAGTCATTTAAAAGTTTTTGACGGATTTTTTAAAGTGAAATGTATTTACGAAGTGATATTGAACATTATTTTGGGAAAAACGTTTTAGTAAACGTTAAAGATTGAGATTTTGGAATTTTATCGGAAAAGTGTCAAAAGTTTGAAAAATGTTTGAAATAAAGGTTAAAAACCTTGGAAAACGTTATATAAACGTACGGGTCATGTCGAAATTTCGTAAAAAGTTTATACTTAGAAAATTTTACTTAAGAACATTATTTTTGGTTTTAAATAATAAAATATTATTTTATTATTTTATTATTTTAATAAATTCACTAAAAGACGAAAAATATAATTTTTCTCGAAACTTCTTTAATAGGCTTTTTATGAGTAAACATTTCATTTTCAGCCATATTATGATTATTTTTATGGTAACTAAGGGTATCGAATGGACTTATCGAGATATATTTATAATTATTTATTATAAAATTTTACTTATATTACTTATCTATTTTCTTTAAATAGTATAAGTATGTATCGTTGAGATATCGGATTGATAATATATTTTGGGATGAGACATCAACCATAACACCACTAAATTGTTATGGGTAATTATACAACGCATCTAACCTCTATGCATCAAACATGAAGACTGTTTTGAAAATGAATGATTAAAATGGGACATTAACTGGACTAGGTCGTGTGCGAACGTCGTTGCATTTGCTTGTGTGATTGAGATTTGGTTGCTTAAGACTTGCTTGAGGTGAGTTCTCGTAGCCCCTTTTTCTACGGTTTTTTTGTTGGGGGAAAATGATACTCAAATGTGTTTTAAACTGTTTTGAAATTGAACTGTGTGAAACGTGGTTTTGTTTTTGGGACAATTATGTGCTTATGATTGCTATGTGAATTTATGTGATTTAACTTTACTTGCGTGTACTGAGGTTTGGCACGGCAAGGGTGATTGACAAGGAATTGCCATGTCTATTTTGATTTTACTTGTGTGTACTATGTTTGGCACGGCAAGGGTGATTGGTAAGAAATTGCCATGTCTATTTGTGGTCCTGCCCTAATATAGTGCTCTAGCTAGTAGGCCATTTAGGTGCGTAAGTGACATATTTTGTTTACATGACTAGCAGGGATGCTAGGGCATGGTGATCGACTAGCAGGTATGCTAGTACGTGTTTACATGATTAGCGAGGATGCTAAGTCATGGGTGATTCACATATATTCACTGTCATATTGCACTATTGTCTACTGTTTTGAGATATTGGCACAACTTTTTGGTTTAAGGTCAAACCTACGAGCTTACCAACATTATTGTTGACGTTTTCGAGTATCATTTTTAGGTGAAGTGAAAGATGAATAGGTTGGTGATATGTGATAGCAGGCTTAGGAGTATCCAGTGTGGATTTTTCATGTGAAGCCTTACTTGTTTATTTGTTTGGTTCTTAGTATTTGGAAGTTTTGGTTTAAGTTTGGATGTGGGCATTTGTAATCGTAAGAGATTATAGATTTAGTTATAATTTAGGACATTACTCAAGGTTTGTTCGAGGTTGATGGTCTTCGTAAAACTTGAAGTTTATGCATTGTAGTGTTCTCTATATTGTATCTTGTTTTATGATTGATCATTATGTTGCATTCTCGAGTTTTCGCCATTGTCGGAGTGTGACAGATTGGTAATCAGAGCCAAGGTTATAGAGAACTAGGTGGGTTGGCCTAAACTATAACCTAAGATCCATCATTTAGTTGCGTATAGGATCTATGTGCGTGGTGTTCCGCTTTTGCTTGCTTTCGCGTGCTAGCGGTTTGGTACTTTAGTTATGTCAGTCATTAAGATGTGTGAGCTCAATACCGAGTACGACTGGGAAAGGATGCGGATATAAATATGATGGCCAACGTAGTTATAAAAGTATCACAACTTACTCATACTTGGTAATATCGTTCACACAAATTGATGTTGACACCATAAGGGGGTATTATGTATAAAATTATATATATAGTAAGATATTCTATATATGTGTTAGTCTTCCTACCTGCCTAATGTTGCCTTTGTTCTCTCTCGTGTAGATAATGCCGCCAAGGATGAGGACCCGAAGTGCTGGCCGGCCTATTGTCGAATCACGAGGAGGGGGAACGGGTGAACGGGTTGGTAGAGGTAGGAGGGGTAGAGGACCTAGGGGAGGTAATGATAAGCGTGTTGACAAATTAAATGGTCAAGGGAATGACCAGGGGGAGGGAGCTAATGGGAATGTAGATAGGAGTCAATGAAGGTGTAGGAGGAGCACCCGACTTCTCGACGATCATTGCCCAACAATTGCAGAACCTCTTACCCGCCATTCTAGCTCAGGTTGGTAACTAAGGAAATGCTGGAATCAAAATGGTAATGTGATTAATGAGAACGTTCAAAAGAACGTTAGGAATGTGTTAGTGAATGGCAACCGGGTAGGTTGTTCATATAAGGAGTTCTTAGCTTGTAACCCTAAGGAATATGATGGTAAGGGAGGTGTTGTAGTTCTTACTTGGTGAATTAAGAAAATGGAGTCCGTGCAAGATATGAGTGGTTGTAGTATTGACCAAAAAGTGAAACACACTGCTAGTTTATTTGTGGGTAAGGCTTTAACGTGGTGGAACTCTCAGATCCGCACGCTAAGCCGGGAAGTTGCTGTTAGTATGTCATGGAATGACTTTAAGTTTTATGATATAAGAAATTTTTCCTAGTTATGAGATGGCAAAAGATAGCACTTGATTGTAGAATCACGCCATGGTCGGGGCTGGCCATGCTGCGTATACTGATAGGTTTCATGAGTTGGCTAGGTTAGTTCTATATTTAGTAACTCCAGAAAGTAGGAAGATTGAGAGATACGTGTATGGCCTTGATCCGTAGATCCATGGGATGGTGGCAGCAACAGAGCCAAAGACTATGCAGATTTCTAGTGCACTGACTAATGAGGCTGTTAGGAATGGATCAATTAAGAAGGTTGAAAAAGAGGAAATATAGGGGAACCTAGCAAGGATAAGAATGGTATGGATGATAATAAGAGGACTAGGACTGGAAATGCTTTTGCTACAACCACAAACCCTATAGGAAGAGAGAATACGAGTGCTTGGCCCAAGTGTGCCACCTGCAACTCCTACCATGCACCCGGAGGACTTTGTCGCACATGCTTCAACTGTAACCGCCCAAGTCATTTTGCTAAGGATTATAGAGTTGTGTCTAGGAATGTGAACCCGGTAAATGTAAGGAACCCAACACCTGCTCGTAGAGCATGCTATGAACGTGGTAGTACTGACCATCTCAAATCGGCATGTCCTAGATTAAATAGAGCACAAGGACCGGGAGGAAACTGTCCAAACCAAGTTGTTGCTAATAAAGGGGGTCAGGGTCGTGGAACAAAGGAACCAGCTAGAGTGTAGGGCATTCAGTTGTGGCAGCAGGAGGAAGCCGACGCCAGGATCTGGAACATTGTGACGGGTATGTTTAATTTAAAAAATCATTTTGCCACTACCTTATTTGACTCTGGTGCCGACTATAGCTTTGTTTCCACTACTTTTATACCTCTGTTAGGCATAGAGCCTAGTGAATTAGGTTTCAGATATGAGATTAAGATAGCTAGCGGGCAGCTAGTAGAGATTGATAAGGTTATTAAGGGTTGCAAACTAGAAATCGAGGGTCATGTCTTTGACATCGATTTGATACCATTCGGGAATAGGAGTTTTGATGTGATTATAGGTATGGATTGGTTGTCTAATCACAAGGCTGAAATAATTTGTCATGAGAAAGTAGTGAGGATACCACTACTAGATGGCAAGGTGCTTAGAGTATTAGGAGAAAGACCAGAAGAGAAAGCGAGACTTTTGATGAGTGCTAAGGCTAGCGATAAGAAACAAGAAGAGATTGTTGTGGTTAGAGATTTTCCCGAGGTATTTCCGGATGATTTATCAGGATTGCCACCTCTCTGGGAAATTGAGTTCCAGATTGAGTTAATCCCTGGAGGTGTACTCGATTGCAAAGTCTCCATATCGTTTGGCACCTTTTGAATTGGAGGAGTTGTCGGGTCAACTCAAGGAACTCCAAGACAAAGGTTTCATTCGACCAAGCTCGTCGCCTTGGGGAGCACCAGTTTTGTTTGTGAAAAAAGATGGTTCTTTTAGGATGTGTATTGACTATAGAGAATTAAACAAGTTGACTGTTAAGAATCGTTATCCACTTCCTAGGATTGATGATCTGTTTGACCAACTGCAAGGGTCGTAGTTTTTCTCAAAGATAGATCTTAGGTCTAGATACCATCAGCTGAGAGTGCAAGAGGATGGCATTCCAAAGACTGCGTTTAGAACTCGTTATGGACATTTTTTTTTTTTTTTTTGTTTTTTTTGTTTTGTTTTTTTTTTTTTTTTTTTTTTTTTTTTATTTTTTTTTATTTTTTTTTTTTTTTTTTTTTTTTTTTATTTTTTTTTTTTTTTTTTTTAAGTTCACAGTAATACCCATTTGGTCTGACTAACGCACCAGCGATATTCATGGATTTGATGAACAAAGTTTGTAGACCTTATCTTGATAAGTTTGTGATAGTGTTTATAGACGATATCTTAATCTACTCTAAGACTCAAAAGGAGCATGTAGACCACTTAAGGTTAGTCTTGGAACTGCTCAAGAAGGATAAATTGTATGCAAAAGTTTTTCTAATGTGAAATTCTGGTTAAGAGAAGTGCAGTTCTTGGGCATGTGATAAATGGTTAATGATTCATGTAAAACATAGTAAGATAAAGCTGTTAAGAATTAAAAAAGCCCTTAGAACTCATCTTGAGGTCGTTCGTACTTAGGATTGGTTGGATATTCCGTAGGTTCATTGAGAACTTTTCTAAGATAGCTAAGTCTCTTACTATCTTGACTCAGAAGTGTAAGACTTTCGATTGGGGTGAGGAACAAGAATTGGCATTTCAAACTTTGAAGGATAAGTTGTGTAATGCGCCTGTTCTAGCTCTCCTCGATGGACCGGAAGACTTTTGTGGTTTATTGTGATACGCTCCGGTTAGGACTAGGCTGCGTGTTGATGCAGAGAGGTAAAGTGATAGCATATGCGTCTAGGCAGTTGAAAATTCATGAAAAGAATTATACGACCCATGATTTGGAATTGGGAGCAGTTGTGTTTGCCCTTAAGATTTGGAGACATTATCTGTATGGGACAAAGAGTGTCATCTATATGAATCATAAGAGTCTTCAGCATATCTTTAGTCAGAAAGAGTTGAATATGCGACAGCGTCGCTGGATAGAGTTGTTTAGTGATTATGACTGTGAGATTCGCTACCATCCTGGTAAGGCGAATATGGTGGCTGATGCCCTAAGTAGGAAGGAAAGAGTAAAACCTAAGAGAGTTAGAGCTATGAATATGACCCTTCAGTCGAGTATCAAGGATAGGATACTGGCGGCTCAGAAGGAGGCTGTGGATGAGTCTGCAGGATTGTAGAAAGGTTTGGATGAGATGATAGAACAGAGAAGTGATGGGACTTTGTACTACCTGGATCGAATATGGGTGCCTTTGAAGGGTGATGTGAGAACCCTGATAATGGATGAAGCCCATAAGTCGAAGTACTCTGTACACCCAGGAGCTGATAAGATGTATTATGACCTTAGAGATAGGTATTGGTGGCCTGGTATGAAGAAGGACATAGCTATGTATGTTAGTAAGTGTTTGACTTGTTTAAAGGTTAAGGCTGAGCATCAAAGGCCATCTGGCTTGCTCCAGCAACCTGAGATTCCCGAATGGAAATGGGAAGGAATAGCTATGGATTTTGTGACTAAGTTGCCTAGGACTAGTAGTGGGCATGACACAATCTGGGTCATTATGGACCGATTGACTAAGTCTGCTCATTTTCTACCTATACGTGAGGATTATAAGATGGATAGATTGGCTAGATTGTATTTGAATGAGATAGTTGCTAGACATGGTGTGCCGATCTCGATCATATCGGATCATGATAGTCGTTTCACATCAAGGTTTTGGCAGTCAATGCAAGAAGCATTAGGAACTCGGTTAGACATGAGTACGGCTTACCACCCTCAGACCGATGGCCAAAGTGAGCATACTATTCAGACTTTAGAAGACATGCTTAAAGCGTGCGTCCTGGACTTTAGGGGAAGTTAGGATGTTCATCTTCCGTTGGTTGAGTTTTCGTATAACAATAGTTGTCATTCTAGTATGAGATGTGCTCCGTTTGAGGCATTGTATGGTAGAAAGTGTCGTTCACCAATTATGTGGGATGAGATTAGAGAAGGTCAGTTGATAGGACCTGAGTTGGTACAGGAGACCACTGAGAAGATCTCGTAGATTAAGGATAGACTTAAGGCTACGCATGATCGTCAGAAAAGTTATGCTGATAAGAGGAGGAAACCTCTAGAGTTTAGTGTGGGTGACTGTGTTTTGCTCAAAGTGTCGCCTTAGAAAGGTGTGGTACACTTTGGAAAGAAAGGGAAACTAGCACCTAGATTTCTTGGACCTTTTGATATTATTGAAAAAGTAGGCCAGTTAGATGGTGTTCCCAGACACGTTCCACATGTCGAACCTTAAGAAGTGTTTGGCTGATCCAACACTGCAAGTGCCCTTAGATGAGATCCAAGTTAATGCCAAGTTAAATTTTGTGGAAGAGCCTGTGAAAATTTTGGAAAGAGGGTTTAAGAAGTTGAAGCGGAGTAAAATTGCCATCGTCAAGGTTTGGTGGAATTTGAAACATGGACCTGAATTCACGTGGGAACGTGAGAATCAGATGAAACTGAAGTATCCATATTTGTTTAGTGATGTTAGTAGTTGAATTTCAGGATCGAAATTCTTTTAAGGGGGGTAGAATGTAACCTTTGCCCCTCTTGTGTTCTGAATATTTCATTTTTAGTCCTTTAACTATTTGACGTCTATCAGTTTATTCAGATTTGTATCGTGTTGACGATGGTGATTTTATTGAGAATTGTGGTAATTTATGGTTTATTATGAATAATAGTCCTTTTTAGAGGTTATTATTGTATTGTTTGCATTCCGGGTGGTTGACCCGTGAATTTTGAGAAATGCCAAAAAACGAGTCCCGACACGTCCGTTAATGTCCAATGAGTTGTGGAAGGGTTCTAGAAGTGTAAATATGTCGTGTAAATACTATAGGTTAATGGAAAAGTATTTTTAAAGTGAATAAAAATGCTAATTAACTTTGGGGAACAATTTACGGTTAAGTTTTACGAGCTTTTAAGTAACCTCAACACAAAAACGACCCGAACCCTTGATTCCATGGCGGTTAAGTCTCATAGGAGACAAGGATGCCATATTTTTAGTTAAAATGTTCCCACTAATGTACCTATATTTCTTTTACAACCAGTGTGTGTGTGTGTGTGTGTGTGTGTGTGTGTGTTCGTCCGCCACCCAAAACCACCACAAACCACCATAAATTTTCCAACTTTGATCAAGAACGTGGTATTCCGGGTTGATACGAGTATTTGGGTATTCATTTAAATAATGTTTGGGTTGTCCGGTACGCGTCAAAATCTATATTTTGAAGACTTTTCTTGTAAGTTTCTAAATTTAAATTTTGTTTGTCCTTTTGGGTTTATATTGATGCATAGATGTTAGTTGTACAAGTTGATCGTCGTAAAAAGTGAGTTTTGAAAACGAAACGAATATAAAAGGGGTGTTTGGTTGCGTCGAATAAAAAAGGAACAAAGAGGGTTTTGTAGTTTTGATATTGTGGTCGTGATGGTTGAAAAACATATATTGCTAGATAGCTTATTTTGGATATTAGCTTGTATAGATTATTTGGGCTTATTTTTAAGCACTTTATGGCTTATTTTGAGCTTATATGCTCGCGGCTTATTTAAGAAAACACAAGGGATGTGTTTTTGGTTATTTGCTTTATATTGCGTATATTCGCGGACTATTTTTGTGGCTTACGGTGTTAACCAAATATATATTGTAGCTTATTAAGCTTATTTTTAGCTTATGGATATGTTTTTGGAGCTTAAAAGCTCACGGCCCAATAAGCACAAATAAGCCGTGGCTTATTTGTTGGCTTATTGTGGTCCGGGTTATTTTCTACTTATTAGTATGAGCTTATGTATATAAATGGGCCTTGGTTTTGGGCTTGGATCGTATTTTGGACGTATAAATACCTTAATGGACCCTTATTGGGCCTTAAAGCCCAATAAGCGATATTTAGTCGTTTTAAGAGTTTTTGACGGACTTTTGAAAGTGAAATGTATTTACGAAGTGATATTGAACGTTATTTTGGGAAAAACGTTTTAGTAAACGTTAAAGATTGAGATTTTGGAATTTTGTCGGAAAAGTGTCGAAAGTTTGAAAAATGTTTGAAATAAAGGTTAAAAACCTTGGAAAACGTTATATAAACGTACGGGTCATGTCGAAATCTCGTAAAAAGTATATACTTAGAAAATTCTACTTAAGAACATGATTTTTGGTTCTAAATAATAAAATATTATTTAAATATTTTATTATTTTAATAAATTCACTAAAAGACGAAAAATATAATTTTTCTCGAAACTTCTTTAATATGTTTTTTATGAGTAAACGTTTCATTTTCAACCATATTATGATTTTTTTTACGGTAACTAAAGTTACCGAATGGACTTATCGGTATATATATTTATAATTATTTATTATAAATATTTACTTATATTACTTATTTTTTTTAAATAGTATAAGTATGTATCGTTGAGATATCAGATTGATAAGATATATTGGGATGAGACGTCAACCATCACACCACTAAATTGTTATGGGTAATTATACAACGCATCTAGCCTCTATGCATCAAACGTGAAGATTGTTTTGAAAATAAATGATTAAAATGGGACATTAACTGGATTAGGTCGTGTACGGACGTCGTTGCATTTGCTTGTGTGATTGAGATTTGGTTGCTTAAGACTTGCTTGAGGTGAGTTCTCGTAGCCCTATTTTTCTATTGTTTTTCCGTTGGGGAAAAATGATACTCAACTGTGTTTTGAACTGTTTTTGTTTGAACTGTGCGAAACGTGGTTTTGTTTTTAGGACAATTATGTGCTTATGATTGCTATGTGAATATATGTGATGTAATTTTTACTTGCGTGTATTGTGTTTGGCACGGCAAGGGTGATTGGCAAGGAATTGCCATGTCTATTATGATTTTACTTGTGTGTACCGTGTTTGGCACGGCAAGGGTGATTGGCAAGAAATTGCCATATCTATTTGTGGTCCTGCCCTGATATAGTGCTCCAGCTGGTAGGCCCTTTAGGTGCGTAAGTGACATATTGTGTTTTCATGACTAGCGGGGATGCTAGGTCATGGTGATCGACTAGCGGGTATGCTAGGTCGTGTTTACATGATTAGCGGGGATGCTAAGTCATGGGTCTGGGCAATTGTCTTTGGTTTCATCTTTAGAGCATGATACCTTATGACTGAAGGATCATTCCAATCTATCTTCTTAGTAGACTTGGCTTCAGACATAGCTCTTTGCCTTTCCTCTTCATCCCACTGTCTAGCAATTTCTTCATCCCTTGCAATCTGTGCCCTTTGTTCTTCATTCATTTGTTCTTCCAGTCTGATGGCTTCAGCAAAACTTAACCTTTCTTGTTCAATCTCTTTCTTAGACTTCTTCTTGGGCTCAGACTCTGTCATTATTGCTTTTCCCTTGTCTTTTCTTGTCCTTTTCTCTTCACTCCTTCTTCTATAAGTAACAGTTCTTCCAGCAGTACTAATATTTTCCTCAGCAGTACTAACCACTGGAACTTCACTAGCAGTACCTTTTGTTGCACCAGCAGTACTAACTTCAGCACTCCCTTTCTCACTACTTCCTTGATCTTGAATGACTTCAGTGGGAAGTCAAAGTTTGCCTACAAGGGCTCGTTTCGTACTTGCTTTCTCTACCTCTGCATCAGATAATTTTCCTCCCCTGTTGGAAGAATCTTCTTCCTCGCACTCTTCAGAAAAAAAAACAAAAAAAAAAAAAAGGACAACCTATAGTCTTTTACCTTGCTTTTCCATCTAACTATAGCCTTTAATTTCTTGACCCTTAGAATGATGTTTTTTAAAGCAGAACTTAATTTTTTCTTTGTCTTCCTCAAGTTCCTCCAATAACTCCAAACCTCTCGTTAGTTTGGGTACCAATTCGTCAAATCATGTAGTTTCATCGCTACCCTCATCCTCTTCCATGTAAGTGAACAACATGAGAGGTAGTGGGGGGGGGGGGGGGGGGGGGGGGGGGGGGAGTCATTGGGGTGGAGGAAAATGGTGTTCTGCTCTAGTTGATGGTTGTGTTGGTGCAGCAGTGGTATGTTCAGGTGTGTGTTAAATTGAAGTGGAGGTGAGGTTGAAGGTTCAGGTGAGGGTGAGGTTAGGATGTGATTACGTGAAGGTAAAAGTGGAAGGTTCATGAAACATCTAGCATTGTAGGAAATTAAAGCAACTTCTGGCCTGAATTATCCCTTTGTAGGCCTCTTCATTTGTTAAAGACTTGATTTAAATAAGAGAGGGTACAAGGATAGTTTTTGAGTGTTGTTGAAATGTTGTTTCCTCTGCATATCTAAGAATATTTAAATGAATCCTGGGTAATGTAAAACTTATGGGGGCTAGAATTTTGACTCCATATGCACTCCCCCCCACGAATCATCCCCCCCATAGATAAAATTATATTTCCATATTGGTAGATAAACAGATAACATCAGTAGGACAATGTTGCTTACTAAAATGCTCCAAAGCAGTCTTCTTTGGGCTAAGGCAAGAATGGAAATATTATGAAATAAGAAACTCCATTGAGGTGAAAAAAGCACCCTTGAAAAGTTAACTTATATGAAGCTGGTGTGATATCCATAAGTGCCATTTAGCTCAAAAATCTCGGTTAGAATAGAAGTAATACCATCTTGATCATCCAACTTGAGATGTCGTCTTAAAGATGCCTCAGTGATAGTCATTGAGTGACCATCAATGGTAGCAGTAATCTAAACTTCTCCATTATCATCAGTAGTAGCTTCAGCAGACCTCCAAAATTGTTTGATAAAAGAAATATAAACATCTGGCTTCTTTGTGAGGGCATAGCAAATGTGACTTCGATTTAGGAAATCGATGACTTGATGAAACCCTGCACTTCCTGTAGATTTCTCTAAAAACGCTACCATGTTGTGCTTGTCACAAAAATCCAAATTTGCCATGAATAAAAGTGTGAGTAATCGTGTGGGATATGATCGTGGATGAATATATGAAGGCTGGAGAAAGTTAATTGAGATTTAAATAGAGAAACGTAGAGATATGGTTTGACCGACTTAAAGAAATTGAGTTTATCGTGATTAAATTAAACATATATATAGAAAGATCACGAAAGTCCAATTGGTCAAACCCCTATATCATAGGAATTTGGCGGAAATATCTCAACGGCTCTATTAATTAATGAAAAATCTGTTAGGCCCAAACAGTACTAACGGCCATTTAGCAGTACTAAATTTGGTCTAGCAGTACTAAAATAAACCTAGCAGTATTAACTTCTCCACCCAAAAGCAGTACAAACTCTAAAGTTTTTGTATTAGCCAAAAATAACTTCACACAATCTCTCTTTCTGTTTTTAAGCTCACATTTTATCTCTCAATTCTTTTAACTCACTTTTCACTCTGTCTGTTTTTCACACATCTCTCTTTCTGTTTTTAAGCTCACCAATTCTCTCTTTTCTTTTGGCTCACAAATTCACACAAAGTATAGTTTTTGGCAAACTACCAGCCATAAACGGATTTGATTTGTCTTTACCAATAGCCGTTTGCTTTGGACTAGCCAATGCTTCATTGTAAAAACATGGTGCATTGATAACCATATAGTTTTGAGTAAACTATCAACTATTAACAGATTTGAGAAGTCCTTACCAGTAGCCGTTTGCTCTGGACTAGTCAATTCTTGATGTCTATAAGACATGGTGAACTGATGACCATTTGTTGTGTGGTGTTAAAACCAACACTTGAAGAACAAACAACATTCCTCCCCTCAAATATTGAACCATTGAGTAACCAATTTCACACTTCATTGCTTATCCTGAAAGATTTAACTCAAAACCAAGAAAAACAAAATCTAACCATTTTTCTTGTTTAGCAGTATTAAAAGGTACTAACAGGATTAACAATGAGACACAGAAATAACTAGCAGTACTAACTATAAGTAACAGTTTTGACAAACAATTTTAAATATAACTAGCAGTACTAATTATAACTAGCAGTATTAATTCATAAAGACTTAACAGTACTAACATTTAACAAACTATACAAAAACAAACAAGAGATATGGGCATTAGGGATTGAGCATTCCAATACTTGAGACCAAGTACTGAAATCTACCAGCATCAAACCTCCTCTTCAATCTGACCATACAGGAAAGCACTTTTGTCATCCATTTGGTAGACCATAAATCCCATATATGAAGCATAAGCCAGGAATATTTTTATGGCCT
>BQNB010101351.1:0-22281 GCA_026074375.1 Tanacetum coccineum | reverse complement strand
ATTACAATCAAGCAAACAAGTTATATTAACAAGATCTTAAAGGAAACAAGTATGACAGATAGTAATGATACGAAGATACCAATGGATCCCGGTACTAAGTTGGTCAAGGCGGAAGATGGAAACTCAGTTGACGCAACTTATTACAGAAGCTTAATTGGAAGTCTCAGGTACTTACTACATACAAGACCAGATCTTAGTTACTCAGTCGGACTACTCAGCAGATTTATGCAAGACCCGAAGGATCATCACCTGAAGGCAGTGAAGCAAGTAATCCGATACATCAAAGGAACAAAGGAGCATGACATAATATACAAGAAAGAAGGCGGCTACAGTAGTTATGGAATCAATACCGATCAAGGAAAAGGAACTACTGGGATAGTATTTTACTTTGGAGAGTCACCTATTACCTGGTGTACTCAAAAGCAACCAACAGTAGCCCTATCTCATCATGTGAATCAGAATTCATGGCGGCTACTGGAGCAGCATGTCAAGCCTTATGGTTAAAGCGACTACTTAGTGAATTAACAGGATGGGCAGAAAAGATGATAACGTTGAAGGTAGATAACATTTCAGCAATAGCACTCGTCAGGAACCCAGTTTTTCACGGAAGGAGTAAGCACATCGACATTCGCTATCATTTCATTCGAGAATGCGTAGAGAATGGGCACATCAATGTGGAACACGTCAGCGGAGAACTACAAAGAGCAGATATTCTAACAAAGGCTCTAC
The DNA here is from genome assembly GCA_026074375.1 of Tanacetum coccineum. NCBI lineage: Eukaryota > Viridiplantae > Streptophyta > Magnoliopsida > Asterales > Asteraceae > Tanacetum > Tanacetum coccineum. The sequence continues at coordinate 21,552 of BQNB010101351.1, read as the reverse complement.
CAAGATTGAAGTTCGTGACTATGCGACAAATGCTCGGAGTTCAAGATTTAGGACGAAGCAACGATCAAGATTAAGGAGGAGAATGTGAACCAAATAATCTTACTCTTATGCTTCATGTGTAAATATTATAATACGAAGGACCAAACTCGTTACTTAGAAAGATTACAACCGCCAAGCGGTTAAGTTAGTTATTTAGTTAGTTAAGAATTCGGTTACAAAACCGAATAGATACAACGAATAGTTACATCGGTTCTTGGCACCGATTAGAAACATATATATGTATCGAATTTAATGGTTAGAAAGTTAGACAAAAAAATTACTTATTCATTTACTTTGCAACTCATAACATCGATCCAGGAATTTGGGACAACATGCAACATTATTGAAAGTACAAGGCAACGTTATAATACAATTTAAATTTAAGCACGACATTCAGATCAATACAAATTTGTAATTCTGCTTACCGTCATGGCACCATGCATCTTCTCAGATCTGCTCTTTGATGAATTCGCAAGAGAAGAAGGTGTCATGTAGCCCTTGGTGTCTCAGCAGATTCCACCATATCTATATGCAGATCGTCATTTGATTTTGAAGATATGTGAAATGATGAGTTTTTAAAGGAAGGTGTTTCGAGTGAATAGCAGATCTCTTAGTCTTACCGTCTAATCTCTTACAACGTAAATCATCAGGAATTCTATTATTATCCTCTATATAGCCAGAGCCAGAGATAGGGGTTGATACCGCAGGATCCATTATACTCCGTATTATACAAAAAAAAATATGTTACACTAAACCATCCGCCTAGGTCAACCTGTAATTAAAGCAACTCATAATGCAACGGGACAGAGATTTCTTTCTACAAATGGTCTTTAACTAACATAAGCTACATCAACAGTGTGGGTGGGGTTATGGGTGTTGTGGGTTTAACGCTATAAACTATATCAAGCAAGATGCACTAAAGTTATCTAAACTTCCAGATTGGTTCAAAAGAACAACATAATAAACATCCTTTAAGTTATCCACGCACACTCTAGCGAAAACCTAAAACAGAATAGATATTAAATTTGTTCTTGTGCTAGTTTTAGGCCTTGGCCTTGTATTCTGAATTCGGCACCTATCATTTACTCAACTGCACTAGCTGGAAACAGTGTGGATAAGTATGATCTTTATCTAAAACAAATGTTTGTGTCATTTGATTTTTTCTGGTAGGCTTGTATATTTGCCACTTAACTGATTTTCTACCGTAAATTACCGCACCTTATATTAAGGTCTATTACTATTTCAGTGTAGTTGATTTCAGGGTCGAACAAACCATCGTACATCAGAATGAAGTACCGATTTTTTAACCTGCTCTAGTTATACAGGGTCCAAGGCCCTGACAACAAGAAGCTACCACATCAGAACGCCGAACTCCACGAAATGCTCTGTTTACAGTAATGCCTCTGTTGTTGATCCTAAACACACAATCGATAAGAAAAATAACATAACATCAAAAGCAAATTGATCAGCCATGGGTCCAGAATCGATAGTTGAGTTGATAGAAGCAGGTAATGGTTACAAGTGTGATCTTGTGCGTTAATTTTCATTATGGCGCCAATAATGCAAGATCGATCAAGAGCCATTCTCGTATATTGAAACTGGATAGAACATCACAACCATCAACCAACCAGAAACTACACGTGTTATCGAACAACGCAGTTAACGGAATCAAGACATTTAAAGCCTTATGGCGCGGAAGGTGTGTTACCGAATGGTGATCATACTAAAACAATGGAGAATTGAGAATGGTGTGATTTATAATGGCACTATGAAAGTTAACCATGGAGGAATTTGGAAATTAAGGAAACGCATGGTAACAGAACGGCATGCATGCATACATATTTTATGATCACTTTGTTTAGATTATGATAAAGGTTTTGATTATGTTTCATTGTGCATGTTTGTTGCGTAGTTGCATTATATTCTAGTTTTGTTCCGTGTAGAAGTTTATGTTAATCAACTATATTGTTGCTCTCCACACAAAATTTCATTATATAACGACCCATACTTAACCTTTTGAAAAGTTGAAAACAAGCATAGCTTGGGAAATTCTTCAACAATACGTGAGAAGTTTTTATTCGTACTTCAATTTTGTTTTTGAATAATACAATAAGCTTATAATCACCTCAGATAATCTTAGCAAAAAGAACAACATATCTTAGCATATAATAACAGTATGTAGCACATATATTTTGAGACTTCATAGTAAAACCATTTACGAATCCCATGATTCAGTGGTTATACCTTAACATTTATGTCGCTAACATGTGACTGATACAGCCATATTTCATATTCGCACCAACTGTTTTCATTGAATGAATCAAGTTGAGAGCGGCATCATCATGTTTTCGCGTGGCATAGTCACATAGGAGCTCAGATAATGTCAGATAATACCACCAAACTGGACACGATAACATATTTCAAGCAATGTCGTTGTTGCAACATAAAGTGTCCCGTTGAGAGCTGATAATTTTTATGTTTTCAAAAGTCTCAAATAATTGCGATATGCCTACTTTATCGATCGATATATCTTTCGTTACACATCCTAAAAATGCGAATTTGGAGTTTCTGAAAACAATGAGTTATGTACTTTAATTTCGATCCAACAATTTCGACCAACTCAGACACTAACTGCCTCGAAAACAGTTCTCAAAAATGCTAGTCGTGAAGGGTTGGGCTATCTTCCAGATTTCGAGAAAAATCAGATTATTTCTGCATGTAACAGTTGCGAGGTCAGAATTTTGATGGACTATAACTTTCTCATATTAATACCTTTTTGAGTGTTTTTAGGGGCTGTGGAAAGCCACTTGGGTCGAATACAAAAGACTCAACTATCACAGAGTCTAATTATATCTTTAAAGGCCTCGAAATCATGTCTAATCTAAGTCTCCCGCGACTGGACACACTTTTTGGCAGCTTTATATAAAATTTTTGCAGATTTTCATTTGATCGTATCTTACTCGTTCGTTATCCGTTTTTGATGATTCAACTTGCTAAATTTTCTTTTTAGTACCCTATACAAGACCCATTCCTGACTCGTCCCTCAAATCCATCCTAGAGTGGTCGTTTCTAGTCTCAAAGTTACCCATCTGCAGTTTTTTTATCACTTTTCCAAATCTTTTGGATTTTAGGGTTTAAGCTATGAGATATCTACTATTTGGTCTGAGTTTCGAATATAATACCTAGGTGACCTTATAACACAGTGTAGTAACCAAGACTTAAGTTAAAAGTCCATTTTTAGTGGTTTTTTACAAAGTGTGCACATACATCAGATAATGTGCACACTACAACATTTGTCATATTCCCCAGCGACAAATCCGGGGTATCCCGGGCAACTTGTCGCTGGGGATATGTTTCCTGGGCGACATGTCGCCCGGGATAAGTGGAACGGAAAAGATCGAATGGGATTCCTTCCCGGGCGATAGTCCCGGGCGACATCGCCGGGTCCACATAGTTTCAGTCAAACAATTAAGTGCCACGGTGGAAGGTTTTCCCGGGCGACATGTCGCCCGGGATGCAAAGATTAATTAATTAATTAGGCATAATCCGGGAAAATGTTAAAATAAGTTTATTAAATAAATTATTAATAGGAATCCCGGGCGACATGTCGCCCGAGAATATTTTAAAATAAGTTTATTAAATAAATTATTAATAAGAATCCCGGGCGACATGTCGCCCGGGAATAATTTTAAATATATTTTTTTAATATTTCCCGGGCGACAGGTCGCCCAGGAAAGATTTCAAATATATATTTTTAAAATTTCCCGGGCGACATGTCGCCCGGGATAATTTTTAACAAATATTTATTTAAGGTTATCCCGGGCGACATGTCGCCTGGGAAAAGTCTGCAAAATTTTTTTTGTGCAGCCTGCACAGCAGGCAATTTCCAGATTTTTTCCAGATTTTTTTCGGAAAAAATCTACCAAAACTCAAACCCGTATAAACCAATATAGAATCTACCCAAATACATTACAACTTGTACCAAAACACAATACGATCAACGCATTTGATATAATAAAGCTAAATATGTCCAAAATCCGAATAAACACAATATAATCTACAAAACGGGTGACGAAGTCATAAGACTTCCATTATCCGCAAGATACAAGTCATTATTCACTTAGATAACATGTTCTAAACGTACGGGGAAACAAATATTCACATAAGGGTCGCCAATATATACTTCAAGACACAAAATAGCATATACTTACCCAAAATCCCCTAACTATCGTCCTCATCCTCGTCGCCGTCCTCGTCATCTCCTGGCTCATCATCCCCGCACCCGCCACTCCCGCTGCCACCACCGTACTCAGGTTGTGACTCAAGTTGATTAAGCATCTGAGAAAACTTGTCGTCACTCATAAATAACCTCATGAACATGTTCACTTGTTTCGTGAGCTGCTGCCACGTCGGACAGACTTCGTCACCTGTTCTACATTTTTTTGTAGTGTCTTTTGTTGAAGATGTAATTTGATTAACTAAATAACTAGAAAAGATATGTATGTTCTTTAAACCGTGTTGGCATGCACCGATTGAAATTGCCCTCGCTTGCTTGCCCCCCGGCAGAACATGGCTATGATACATCCTCAGATGTAGGGCACACTAACCCGTGCAAACCCTAGAGTGTGGGAGCCTAGACCCTGTATCCATCAGCATCTCAACCCAAAAAAGTCACAAAACACAAGATAGTTAATATATTAAGTCGGTAAAGCGCCAAAAGTCACTTACAATTATTTCTCGACAAATCATTAAAGTGCGTGTTTTGGAACAAAACTTACATAAAGAGCTTTGTCCTCGGGGTTTAAGAATACGCCGCCAACAGTATGTGTCAAGAAGAAGGTGTGGATCAGCGACAGGTACTCTCTAGTAGCTGAGGTCTCCATCTGCACATACACACGTATATAAGATGAAACAAATTAAAAAACGACAATCACAACAACCAAAGCGTATAATTATATATAATGATTATATAATAGTATATATATATATATATATATATATATAGATATATAGGTACATAATATAATATATATATATATTATATATATATATATTAATATATAATACTAAATATATAAATAATAATTAAAATGTTTATTACATGCATATCCACGGAGGAACGTCAATAGACCATGGATCCCTGTCAGTATACGACCTTGCTCTTTGTCGCCGGTTTTGTTTATTTGGGCAGGTCCCGAGCAAAGTTCTTGGATCATTCCAAAATGCAAGCTCGCATAACCCAATTTACCTCAAAATGTACGAGAGGACGTCCGCTCTGAGGCGCTCCCAGTTCATGAAGTGCCCGTCCTCGTCAGGATCCCAATGCCTTTCCTTGAGAGCAGCCTTCTTGCCATTGTAGATCTTTTGCAAATGCTGCTGGATGCCCGCATAGATTTGTGGCCAGCGATCGGATTCCATGTGGGGACGCAAGTCAAACTGGGTCTGCAATCATATACAACAAAGACAGAGTTAGCTGATATATATTTAGTATATTTATCTAAATATGTTTTTATTATTATTATATGATATAAATAAATAAACAACTTTAGATAAAAATATACCAATAAATAAATGAACACGATAATGAAATAAACATAAAAGGATAATGAAATAACTTACCCCAATCTTTGCCACGACCCCCGCCTTCCGCTCCGGCGGCATTTGGCGCCAAGAAGGGTAGTGCAACGGCAACTCCCTAACAGAGCTCCCCGAGGTAGTTAGCCCAATGAGCCGCATGGTCACACGGTAGAGGCATGAGGGTCTCCTCGTCGTTAACCTCCAAAAAACCGGATCGGACGGGGCCACGACTTATCCGTGATGGCCTTTATACAAAACGCCGATTTCCGGGTCTCCTGGCGGTATATCAGCCTGCCGCGTTTCTCCTACCATACCAAATTAGGCTTTCCGGGTGCACCCTGCCCATACATGCAAATTAAGTGAGTGATAAAGTCATAAAAATTCAAAGCAAGCAAATTCAATGTATCAAGTTTATGCTTGTATTACAATAATCTAAAAATTCTTTACCTCAGGTTGCCTAAGCAAAACCCTACAGCGGGGTACCTGATATAGAAGGGGACGATCATCACCTCCACTGTCACACAACCGGATGACCTTCGGGCACATCAGCTGACATCGTACAGGTAGCATTTGATAGACCATAAGAAATGTATGAACAAAATTAATAAAAAAGCATGCACACATCCAAAGCGGATACACAATCCAAATAAATAAACACATTAGAACAATTCCCCCCCCACCATAACAGTTTCATTCATTCATTCAAAATAAGCGTCTTTTACAAGTTACAACTAAAGATCAATCTTCTTCTTAACTAGAATAAACAACATTTACACCATCATCAATATCAAGGTTGACGAAGTCTTCATCATCAGAATCTGCTAAATCATGAGGAATGGGGTCTTCCTCATCAATAATATCATCGTCCTTATCAACAACATCAATGATAACTGGAGGTGCGTCAACATCTATTGATGACCATCTATTTCAAGGCCGTAATTTCCATGCATTCAACTAAGTAGAAAGTGCACGATCAGATGAGTGTCGACATGGTATAAACATCAGGGTCATCCTCTACCACAATACACCCGCAGCCCGTATCAAAACTTTTTATGACTCACATGATTCTACTACCTTCCGAACCGAGATTGTCGTACTGGCCATATCTTCAAGAGGTAGAAGCATTGTTTACTTTTGTTCGAGAATGTATTGATCATTTTTTAAACGCCTCACTGTTTGCCTTGAATTTGTGTTATGTTTTGTTTCTCATGGCAAAATTTGGATACTACATTTGTTTGCTATTTCGAACCACTTAACTCGGAACAACACAGTTTTGAACGACAAATATGAAAACAACGATGATTTGTTTCAAAGCCTGACTGTAATACATAATCTCCATCTGGACCAAGGCGAACAATGCCGTTGTTGTATGCGAGTTGTGCGACGTTCATACGCGGCTGTGCAGCGACAACCTTCACAAGTACCGTTGACTACGTAATATAGTTTGACTCGAGATTGGAGTCTGTGATGTCCACAAGATGCCAAAAATAACGATTACGGATCTATGAAGAAGATAGGATCAGATAGAGAACACAAAATATGATGTCATTATTTTTACAGTTAAATACACACAATAATGTCTAATTTACACTGCTCCCAAACCACCTGGGGAATGTCTTCTTCATGTCTTTGTTCAGGAAATTCACTGGAAAAATGTCATCTGGTGTTAGAATAAGTCGTCAAAAAGATAAGTTAATAAAAGAAGTTCAAAAAAAAAACACTTACATCTTGAACTTGGACCCGGAACGTGTCGTATTTCATGACTGTTGTGAAGACATACCATAAACACTTCTTCATATTCTTAGTGATCAAAACGAAATAACCTACCGTGAACCAATCGATTTAGCATAGTGATTTGAACACCTAGAAACTTACACTTTGGAGGAGGGCCAATCCACGCAATTACGTGTCAGGACGATTAAATTTCGTGGTAACATCCCAAAAATAATGAGAACTGAAAGTCAATGCTTCTTCTGCAACATAACCCTCTGCAATCGAACCTATTCCGGCTGTAGCGTTTCATAATTTTTTAGCTTCTTCATATATCTTTCAAATGATACATCCACACGGGGGGCGAATTGGCCTCCAAAAATACCGACTAAGTGTAAATGTGATAACAAGAGAATCAAAATGTCAAAGAAATAAGCAGGAGGATATCTATGACTCGAGATCCGACAGAATATCGATCCCTTGCTCTGAAGCTTCAACATGTCATCCACCAACAAAGGTTTACAGAGCATAATTTGCTTAAAAGAATAAACATAGCTCGATTATTGGATTTGCAAACGTCTGGGGGAAAGTAGTGCTGAATCCTAAAGGAAGTGAAACGTTGGCATGCGAATTAAATGACAGATCAAGGAACTACAGTCCTGTTTATAATTGGGGATCATTATCGTTACTTTTTGCATAAGTTGGGATCCGAACCATCTGGTGAGTTTAACTCCTTTGATGAACTGACAAAAATTTTTTCTGTTCTCTAGTGTGAAAGAATACGCAGCCTAAGGCTGCGAGCACTTCCCGTTTTTGATTTGGCCAAGCCACAAGTCCACTTCGAATGGCCCAGGCTTTTCAAATCTGTGTCTTGTCCTTGTCGGTGACTTTAGATTTGTCATTCATTAACCAAAGTGTTAAGATATCCCTCACCAAAGAACATATCTTTTCGATATGCATGACATCTAAAATATGTTATAAGTGTATTAAATAAAAAATGAAAAGGACCAATACTCAAGCTCGTATTAAAGTTTGGTTTTAGAATGTTTATGGTCATATTCTTGACACTCTTTGATTCTCATGTTGTTATGTTAAAGTTAGAGTTGTTATAGTGTTTATAACCTTCATAAGACCAAGTTGTGCAAAAGAAACCAAGTTTGAAAACTTTCAAGAAGGGTGATTTTTTAGGGGGGTTTTAGTGGAATAAAAGTTCGTATCTATCGTCGTGCGTTTTGGACCTTCTATGACATATCCTTGGTTTCGATTTTGGTATAAGAAAGCAAATTGCCGTTTTTGGATCATTTCGTTTTGATCAATAGGTTGCGTTTTGATCGTTGCGTGTTGATCATTGCGTTTTGACCTAGAGGTTGCGTTTTGGTCGTTGCGTTTTGACTACAGGTTGCGTTTTGAAGACTTTCGTTGCGTTTTGACTAGGGGAGACTCTGCCTAATTTTTTAATTGGTTGCGTTTTGATCAAATCGCAACGTTGCGTTTTGATAAAAGCTTAAGATTCTTCATTGCGTTTTGACTCAAGAATCTTCATTGCGTTTTGACTCAAGACTCTTCATTGCGTTTTGATAATTTATCATTGCGTTTTGACAAAGCTTCACTGCGTTTTGTTCAAATCTTAATATTCTTCATTGCCTTTTGACAAAACTTCAATCAACATTAAGTTAACTAACTCAACCAAACCAAATCACAATCAAACAACATATCACCTAATCCATCAAACAATCATTACTTTTAACACACAATCACTAATCATTGATCGATCAACTTAATCATATCACAAGTAATCACTATGGCTAATCTTTCAGAGGACATCCAATGTGCCGTTCCGATACCCGAACCACCTAAAAATACCCTTTTGATAAACTGACTTTGTGTCATGGCAACAACGGTGATCCGATTATACTGACGGGGTAATGGAATAAATGGGTGAACATTTTGAAAGTTCAATTGATTAAGGACCATTTCAGATGGGGACCACGCGAGTAACTGCTGCTGAAGGAACTGAAGGTCCACTCAATCTGGGTCCTGAACGACCTCGAGTTTAATTCGGGATACTGTCACCAGATGAGAAGGAGAGGTCAAATCAGACATTAGCATCAAACATCATACTTTCAATGTTTTACCAAAAGACATACTATTCACTTATTAATCATTACAATGATGCAAAGGACATATGGACAATGTGAATATGCTTTTAGGAAGGATCGGGAATTAAACCGAAGGAAGACCGTACAGAATCACAACTATGTTAGAAATGATGACTTTGAGAACACTTTCGTCAGAACAAAGGCGAGAACCATCACAACTATTAAGTCCGTTTTGCCAAGTGATAAATGCTAAATGAATATATTAAAAAACCCGGGATTTTTGCCAAATAAAGCCAGAAAATGCCAAAAGTAATATAAAATTGTGTCTTTTTGTGTCTAATGGTGCAGGAAAGGATATAAGGGTACAAAAAAGAAGCAAAATTCAGTCACAAAACCCAACGAGAAACGAAAGAGTCAAGAAAACGAGGTTAATAAACAGCCAATGATCCAAAGCGCGGATCACGAACACAGCAAGAAAGTGAAGTTCAAGAGAAGGCCCAAATGAAGTCCAAAGGACCAATCATGAAAGAGTCGTAAAAGATCAAGGTTCTTTTGGAAGGAATAAAGTCAAAGGGATCAAAGTTTGCAAAAGGTGAAAGTTGATTATAAAAGAAAGAAAAGAGAAAATCAAACACCTGGACCGTAAACTGATCATTCCAAACTATATGTTATAACACAATTTGACTGAGGCAATCACAAGTGAGCCATTGTTGACAACTCTTCATAAGTTTTAAACAGAAAACGCTGCTTTGTAACAAACTCCAACAACCAAACTTGTCATTACCCGCACTTTTTCCCACAAACCCATCATGAATTTTCCCCACACCCCCCCCGGCTTCCTGTCTATAAACAACTCGAATTCCGTATCATAAACCACCTACACATCCTTATTCGACCACCGTTGCATTCATTTGTCATTGGCATAAAACACCTCACACCAATGATCACATACGGCTATAATTGACAAATACGAAGAACGCAAATTATCAAGGGCCTAAGAATATAATGGTAACTTCATGAATCGAGAATTCTTCACTCCTCTTCATCAATCCTCTATAAATAGGACTGTTAGGGTTCATTTTTCAGTTGTTGTTTTTGTTTAAAATTTTCAGTTTGTATTTTTCTCATTTTTAAGCATTTCTTTCAAGTATTTTTCAAATTCAGTTTAAATCACTTGTACTCTCTTACTTTAAGCTTGTACTTAATCATTTGAGCATAACAATCTAGTTTCCAAGTCTCATTGTCTTTTGATTTCAATTTTAAGTCAAATTCACTCAATAAGCTCTTAATAAGCTCAATTGAGCTTATTACTGTTCATAAGCTCAATTTCAGTCAAATTGTGTCTTTAAGCATTTCATTTACTCTTTTAGTTCAAATTTTAGTCAAAGCATGATCTCTTGAGTACAATTGAGCTCATTTTGGAAGCTTATAGAGAAATAAGCTAATTTCAGCTTATTAAGGTTTAGAGGCTAGGGAGCCAATAGGATCAAGCTTTTTAAAGTCACTCACTCAGATAGAGTGGCTTTGTTTAGGTGCTGATAGCTACAACTCATGTTTACATTTTCTTAACATTTCACTTTATGCAAATTTATAGCTTATATTCAAACTGCTTATTTCTTTTAAATCCCTAATTGATACAAACCTGTTCATGTTTAGTGAAATTAGTCTTATAGATTTAATAGATTTAAGATTTCCTTAGTGAACAATCAAGTTAGTTTTTTACCTTTTCAATCGTCAATTGAATAGGCAGTAGGTTAAGCTATATAGAAACTAGCTTAATCTCATTAATAAGCTGTTACTTTTATTGTTAAAATAGCTTAAGTAGGTCAATCTAAATAGAAGTAGATAAAAAGTTTAAGTTGTTTTAGCTTTCATATAGATTTTGAATTCAACTTAGCTTTGACAGTTCACTATAAAAGAGGTTTGGTAATAACCGATATTGACCTCTTAATAGTCAACTACACTCTGTCAAATAACTTTTCATTTTAGCTAGGTCTAGGACATATAACAAGGTTTAAACATTTTAGAAGATAGCTTTTAGAATGTCCCACAATTTTGAGTTAAAAAACATGTATTTGCACCTATGAAGCAATTTTAAATGGTGAAAGAATTTTTAGAAGCCAGTTAGCCATAATGCATATAGAGCTCACATTAAGGAATGAAGGTTAGGTACATGTTTTACTGGTTTGAATAGATTTAAAAAATAGAAGAAAAGAGCATGCATATATCTTCTTGTGCCAGAAACATATCAACAGCATTACAATAGCACAGTTTAGAATTTTTAGCATTAATTCATTTTGAAATTTTAATTCCTTCCAGTTTGATTTGTTAAAAGAAACCTTTACTCTAGGTTGATTAAAGGTAAGAGGGTAGCTTAATGTTAGAATTCAGCATTAGAAGTTTTAAAAATAAGCAGTTTTAGCTTATTGAAAAAAGCATTCTCAAGAAATAAGCAAAAACTAGCACTTTTTAATATCAATTTTCTTGTTATTTTAGTTTAACATTAGCTTATTTCTTTTCAAATACCTTTAGTGTACATCTTAAGCCACAATTAGCATCTTTTAGTTTCAAATTTCATCAAGTAATAAGCCAGGAAAAAGCAAAAATCTAAAAAGTTCTTTAAACACCTAGTTTCTGTGACAGATTTCAAATTCCTTATTTTTCAGCTTATCTAGTGGATTAAAGTAGAAAGTGCTTTTATTAAAGTTGTAGAGATTAAGCTGTTCTTCAAGTTTGTAGTTTTAAGTTTTTGCTGAAGCCAAAAATAAGCCATAGCGTAGGGTCTGTTTGGTACTTTCTCCATAGTTTAGGGTATTACGGTTTATATTATATTTAAGTGTAATTTTCTAGATTATTGCCCAGCCTACCCTCTACTAATCGCTTTTTTAGCACTTTCTAACACTTTCTTTGTAAGAAATAAAAAAGAATTAATATTTTAGAAATTAGTTTTATAAAATTAGGTTTTTAGTTTTAATAAATCAAATTAGTGTTCAATTAGCTTATAAAAATTAGGGCTTTTTGATCCATTTGATTTCTCCACTCTTTTAGCATCTTAAAACCATTTTTCTATATTTTTCTCATTTGATTTGTATTTTCTAGGAATTAAAATAGACTTTAGTTGAAATACTTTTCTGTAGAAAAAACTAAAAAATAGAAAAATAGTTGAAAAATTTAAAATTTCTTTTTGCAATAATTTTCTTTTTAAATCTAGTAATTTTGAAAAAAAAAAAGCAAAATTTTAGAGATAAAATTTTAGAAAAAGTTTTATTTTTGTAATTTCATTAATCTTTAGAAAAGTCATGAAAAATTCGCAAAAAATTTAGTTAAAAAAAGTTCCATATTCTTTTTCCTAAAATTTTCTTTAAATTTTGATTTTAGTATAAAATTTGTTAAAGTTGTGTCCTTAGATTTAAATTTCAGTTTTAGCTCGGCATTTTTACGTTTTGTGGTTCCAAATTTAAAATTCGTGTTAATTTTTCATTGTTTTTTTTGAGTTTTGTGCAATTATATTGTATGAAATCAAATCATCTCAAAAAATCTTTATCATTCTATAACTCGAATCGAATATTCCCAAATTCTCAATTCACCGATTTTCCTGTTGGACCGATCCCCCCCCGAAGTGAAAAAGGACTTCCCAGGATAAAAATATACAAATTGTGTTTTCTTTAGTGAGATTTTTACCTTGTATTTCTCTTGATTGAGAAGTATTTTGGATAGAAATTTTCACGGGATTAATACTATAAGTATATTAAATTTGTTTTCTACACATCAAATTTTGGCGCCGCTGCCGGGGAATTCGAGAACAGAGTTGTTGAAAGAATATTCGTTGAAGTAAGTTACGAAGATCCCTCCTTAGGAAGTTATTTTGCTATTTTTTGTATAAAAATATAAAAAGTTCATTAATTCGATTCCTATCGAATTAGAAAAAAAATAATATAATAAACATTTGGATACGAGCTATCCATCTTAAACCATTCCAATAAACAACAAAACAAACCGTGAAGTACTTGCGAGGTACGACGGACCTTTAATTTACAAACTATAAGGTGAGTTTAAGGAAAAGGATAGACTACTCACTAAGTAGTCATTGCGGCTGCGCTAAGCTTTTTTCCGCTTACTTGTGCATACCTCTTAGAGACTTATCGTGAAGCTTGAATGAACGATTACCAAAAATATTTTTGTTTCATTCTAATAAAAACTAAAAAATAATTTTCCCCAAAATAAACTTCTTAATCTCAAATTCTACTTTCTATTTCACTAGTGAGAGAGCGCACTCCGCTCACTTTGGAAGAACCAATTCCAAGAAGACGAATTGTCGACGATCTCAACACCAGACAAGAGGCAATCCCTCTTCATTTTGTATCCGATCAAGGTGCCGACGAATCGAAGAATGGCCCAAATGTTACAAGCACCCATCGAGGGTAAAGATGCTATAGTTGTTCCCAGCACCTATCAATGCTAAAATATTCAAGCTTAATCAACCTTTTATCAATCTTGTGGGCAAAAAGCAATAAGTTTACGGGTTAGACGAAGATCCCCACAATCACCTTCGATTTTTAACAAAGTCACTTCAAACGTTTAGACATCCAAAGTTCCGAACACGTTCGTTAAGCTTATTGCTTTTCCCTTTTTCTCTTGAAGTGTAAGCCCTATATTGGATTTAGACAAGGAACCTCCTGGATCAATTCTCACATGGGACGACCTGTTCAAAATTCATTAAACCAATACTTTCCACTTTTCCAAAAACCACTTACTATCAGAATGAGATTCATTACCTTTTACCAAAAACGCAAACAAGCCTTAATGAATCATGGAACATTTTAAATAACTTCCTTTCGTCAATGTCCTCACCATGGCTTTTCGGAACTTCACCAACTCGATACTTTTAACAACTCTTTGAATCAAACGATCAAGCAATTCCTTAGATCTGCAGCGGTGGCAATTTCTTAGACAAGATGCCTCAAGAAGGTTAGCGATTATTGAAAGTTCAGGTAGTCAAAAGTTTCGTTATTACAGAAGTCGTCTAATGATCAAGAGTGAGTAACGGAATCTCCTCTTTCAAATTCTTCATCTTCCAATAATTCGCTTTGATATGCAACAAATAGCCGCTGTCTCTCAGAATATAAAGAAATGACTAAATCAAAGATGAACAAAATGTTTAATGAAATGAAAGCTTAAAGTGTTACAACTTTCCTGCAAGCTCCGCATAGCAGTTGAGGAAAGTGTACCACTTGTGTAACAATCATAGTTTTATGTGTTCCCAATGACAAGTATGAGGTTAACGAGTCCCCGGTTTATCAGATAATTTCAGACAATATTTCAACAAACCGCTTCGGTTGGTTAATTTTTTTCCCACATGGAAATGCCCGGGTAACCGACCTTCATCTCCAACTTAGCGAACCAAACTCACCCCCTGGTTTTTCCTACAAACCAAGGTAAACCATCCAATAAGGCAAATTCCTCATTACAAGGAATGGTACCTTACCAAATTCCACCACAAATTCTCAATTGGCTTGCTAATCAATTGGATAATTTCAGAGAAAACCACCGAGGAGGGTGAGTATGCAGGCTATGAGAAACCTATATTAGCCAAATTTGAAAAGCTGAGATTAGGAGTGAAGTCAAGCGACATACAAAAACCAAATCAACACTTTAAAAGGAGAATTCAAGAATGATTTTGAGAATCTCAACATAATCATTTCGTGAATCAAACAAATGATTTCCAAAACAATTTGCAAAACGATGTTGAGTGTTTTCTTCTCAAAATCAAAGTCAAGCCTTCAACTTCAACTCTCTATGGTATCCTACTACTTAACCGAGTAAATACCAACACAAACCCAAGGTGTGAATCTAGAGCCATTACGACTCTAGAGAAAGACTTACTTACACACCAGTGCACCCACCAATTCCACCTTTCCTCTACAATTGATGAGAATGAACCTTTGACTGAGAAGGAAACCGAGGTGACCAAGGATAAGGTGCTACCGAGCACCAAAGACATCCAACCTCTGGTTATCCAAAAATCTCATGACCCGGTCAAGCCGGTTGGCAGTCATATTCACCATGAGTCCATCTTCTGTCTCAAGTTGATAATTCTCCACTATCAAAAGAACCATCTAAAGAGACCAAAATTCAAAATCCTTCTAGGGTAGAGCCATGAAAACTAAAGGTGAAAAAGATAAACGTGGCAAATCCAAAATGTTTTTGAAATGTTCAAAAAGATTCATGTGGACATTACTATTTGGCAGAAGCGTTGATTTTATTGCCTAAGTATTCAAAAGAAGTTAAAAAGCTTGTTGTCAAAATAAAGAGACGTTAATATGAGATGGCTAATACACCGGTGAGTGAAAACTTGCTCGCAATCATTCTCAAAAAGCTTCCCGAAAAGCTTGGGGGGATCCCGGACAATTTCTCAACCGTGTAATTTTATTTGAGCTAAATGCACAGCCTTAGGGCCGGCTAGTGATGATGATGCAACTAAGTCTATTGGATTCTAGCTTTGTAGAAAAGTGTTGTTCAGCGATAACCCACATACGTTAGCAGCGAGTGGTGTTCGAACTAAGAACACCGTTGTTGTGCAATCCTATTGTGGAGAAAAAGGCCTAAGTAGGGGGGTTCGAACTAATGAAAAACATTCCTATTTGCAAAAAAAAAGAAAATTATAGTATATTGGAAAAAAAAAGAATGGTTAAAAAATTCAAATTTCTCAAATCAATTATAATTTTTGTTTCCTAATCTCTATAGCATAGCGAGATTATCTATTAAATAACATTTGAGCTCACAAGGCTTTATTTGTAAAGCTTATATGAATTTCAACTATGAAGTATAAAAGTGTGATACTATGGTTTGAGTTAAAAGAGTGCACTATGCTAATCATTAATTAATTCCTTGGGAGTGAAAAGTTCACAAGTCGTAAGGATATATAAGAAGTAGCTTAATCATTGGACTTATATTGACAATGATCTTGTTTATTAGCTTTGTTTATCTGATGTGAAAAAGTCAAGGATGACGAATTTTCCTCTTTTGTGCTCTATTAATTCGGGAGTACCTATATCAAATGAGCCTAAAAGTTGCAAAATTGCAATGATTTCCATTAATGTGTTTCAAGAGATTAAATGTTAAGAAAAGTGAAAGTTGTTTAAAAGGTGATTCATAAAAGGTGAAAACAAGGGCATTTTGGAAACTTGTTAGTTTACAAAGTGTACACTTCATAACATTGCGTGAGGACACGGCAATCCTTTAGTTTGGGGAATTTTGATAAATGCTAAATTGTATATATGAAAAACCCGGGATTTTGCCAAATAAAAGCCAGAAAATGCCAAAAGAATAGAAAATTGTGTGCTTTTGTGTCTAATGTGCAGGAAAGGATATAAAGGACAAAAAGAAGCAAATTCAGTCAAAAACCAACGAGAAACGAAAGAGTCAAGAAAAAGAGTGAATAAACAGCCAATGATCAAAGCCGGATCAGCGAACACAGCAAGAAAGGAAGTCAAAGGCCCAAAATGAAGTCAAAGGACCAATCATGACAAGTCTTAAAAGATCAAGGGTTCTTTTGGAAGGAATAAAGTCAAAGGGATCAAAGTTGCAAAAGTTGAAAGTTGATTATAAAAGAAAGAAAAGAGAAAATCAAACACAAGGACCGAAACTGTCATTTCCAAACTTATGTTATAACTACAATTTGGACGGGGCAATCACAGGGGCCATTGTTGACAACTCTTCATAGTTTTAAACAGAAAACGCGGCTTTGTAACAAACTCCAACAACCCAAACTGCATTTCCCGCCCTTTTTCCCACAAACCCAATCATGAATTTCCCACACCCCCGCTCCTCTATAAACACTCGAATTCGTTCATAAACCACCTACACATCCTTTCGACCACGTGGCATCATTTCATTGGCTTAAACACCTCACACCAATGATCAAACGGCTATAATTGACTCGCAAATGATCAAGGGCCAAGAATTAATGGAAGCTTCATGAATCTCTCCCCTCTCTTCATTCTATTCTCTATAAATAGGACTTGTAAAGCTCATTTTTCAGTTGTTGTTTTTGTTTTCAATTTTCAGCTTGTAATTTTCTCATTTTTAAGCATTTCTTTCAAAGTATTTTTGTAATTCAGCTTTAATCTCTTGTACTCTTTTCCTTTAAGCTTGTACTTCTTTAATTGAGTATAACAATTTAGTTTCCAAGTCCCATTGTCTTTTGATTCCAATTTTAAGTCAAATTTCATCAAATAAGCTCTCAATAAGCTCATTTGAGCTTATTATTGTTCATAAGCTCAAATTCAGTCAAACTTTGTTCTTAAGCAAGTCATTTACTAATCTCGTTCAATTTACATCAAATCATGATCACTTAAGGTGATTTGTGTTCATTTTGGGAGGGCAACAAGGAAAAAAGGGGGGGGGGGGGGGGGGGGGGGGGGGGGGGGGGGGGGTATGATATTTTATGGGGGTTGTGTAAGAATTTCAGTTTATTAAGGTTTAGAGGCTAGGGAGTCCACCCCCAATTAATCAAGCTTTTTAAAGTCACTCACTCAGATAGAGTGGCTTTAGTGCTGAGCATCAAACTCAGGTTACTTTCCTACATTTCAATTAGCAAATTTATAGCTTATTCAAACTGCTATTTCTTTAAATCCTAAGATTCAAACCTGTTCATTTAGTGTAATTAGCTATAAATTTAATAGATTTTAAATTTCCTTAGTGTAAAAGCTCAATCTAGTTTAGACAGAATTTATAAAGTAGTGTTTGGATTTAGTTTTGTTTGACTCTTAAAGTCAACTTCATCCTGTCAAATCCTTCATTTAGCTGAGATAGGTCATATTATAAGGTTTTAAAAAAGTTTTAGTAGTTAGTATGAAGAATTAAAAAGTTTAGAGTGCAAAAACCTTCAATTTGCACCAGGACAGTTTTTTGTGTTCAAGCAGTTTTAGTGATTAGAGATTCAAGGCAAGTTAGAGCCCAAACATAGTTAATGTAGATTTTCATACATGAATTGAGTGAGTATAAGAGTTGTTAAGGTGATAGTTTGGCCTGCATTTTAGCTCTTTGTCAATTGCATCAGCTTAATCTCAGCTTTAAACCTGAACATTGCACTTCTAGTTAACAAAATTCTCATTAAAATTGTTTACTTGTAGCTTAAGTTATGAGCATCTAAGCATCACTCCATTAGCTTAGTATATTAAATCTTTTAGTTTTCATAATAAGCTCTTAGAGTAGCTTATTTGTACTCTCAAAAAGTAGTATAGCAGTACTTTTGATACCTAGCTTAATTTTCTTATTGATTTCTTATTTTAGTTGGAATTTTTAGAAACCTTTTACCTAGGTTGATTCAAGGTAAGTAGGATAGCTTATAGTCAAAATTCTAGCTTCTAAATTTTAGTAATAAGCAGTTTTGCTTATTTGAAAAAGCTTATTACAGTTTCAATAAAAAAACTTGCACTTTTTCAGATAAATTTTCTTGTTAATTTTGTTAGTACTTAGCTAATCTTTGTTTAGAATTCTTGAGTACACATCCTGAGTTACAAATAACTTCTTTTGTTTTTCATATTCATCAAGAAATAAGCTAGGAATAAGCCAAAGTCTAAAAGTGAGGGAAAAGCTTAGTTTCTGTGAACAGTAGCAAAAAGCTATTTTTTTAGCTTATCTAGTTGTTAAAAGTTCAAGTTGCTTTTATTAAAGTTGTTTAGAATAAGCTAGTTAACAAGTTTGTAGTTTTAAGTTTTTGCTGAATCTCATTTTTCAATAAGCCAAAAATAAGCTAGAAGCGTAGGGTCTATTTCGTACTTTTCTCAAAGTTTAGGGGCATCCGTTTATTCTAAAGTGTAAATTTGCAAAAGTTAGCCCGCCTACCCTTTAGTTTCGTTTCTTACATTTCCTACCCTGTCTTTCCTAGATAAATAAAATAGATTTAATATTTTTAGAATTTAGTTTTATAAAATTAGGTTAAAAGTTTTAATAAATCAAATTAGTGTTCAATTAGCTTATAAAAATTAGGGCTTTTTGATCCATTTGATTTCTGCGCTCTTTTAGTATTTTAAAACCATTTTTCCATATTTTTCCAGTTTAATTTGTATTTTCTAGGAATTAAAATAGATTTTAGTTAATTCCTTTTTCTTAGATAAATCATAAAAAATAGAAAAGCAGTTGAAAATTTTTAATTCTTTTTGCAAAAAATTTCTTTTTAAATCTAGTATTTTTGAAAAATAAAAACAAAATTTTAGTGATAATTTTTAGAAAAAGTTTATTTTTGATTAATTCATTAATCTTTAGAAATTCATAAAAAATTCAAAGATAGTTAAAAAATTCTAATTCTTTTTCCTAAAATTTTCATTTTAAATTTGTGATTTTTAGGTATAAAATTTGTTAAAAGTTGTGCCTTAGATTTTAAATTTCAGTTTTAGCTCGCGTTTTTACGTTTTGTGCATTTAAATTTCGTGCTATTTCATTGTTTTTAGTTTGTGCTATTATATTTTGTAGTGTAATCAATCATTCAAAAAATAATCCTTATCATTCTTAATAATCGAATCAGTTTGTAGTCCTAAATTTCTCAATTACGATTTAGTGGGGTACACGACCCAGGGACGGAAATATAGTAACTCAAGTGATAAAAAAGTTATACATACTTGTGTTTTCTTTTGGCACCAGATCTTATTTATACCTTATATTCTCCATGTCTTGATTTGCGAGAAGTATTTGGAAAGAAATTTTTAAGGGATTAATACCATGTACTACAGCGTTATAAATTTGCTTACCACCAATGCCTAGTAAATATTTTATTAGCCCACAGTTTAGTATTATTTTGTGTGCCACAATTTTCTCATCTTTTTTTACCACGATATATAGAGAAACTTCTTTTTGGAAAATTATTTAAGTATATATTGAACTAAGACAAAAATAAATCTTTTTTGACTCATACGTGTCAAAAATTGTTTGCAATTGAAGTTTAATTCTTAAAAAATAGCACGCTACTACTTAGTACCGGTTAGGCTTGTGGAGGAAAAAGCACAAATTACACATATGATGCTATTAAAGATTTCCAAAATTTCTTGTTTGGAGCATTTAACTCATACTTAACTCTAATCATTTTTTGTTCTTCGGCAAAAATCCGCGAACTTATTTAGTCAAAGTTAAGGAACAAGCTAGAGCTCAAAACGCTACCGATCGGTCAGTCGTATATTATATTCTTATTCTTACCCAGCACGAAAGTCAAAATTGTGAACAAAATACACTTATTTTGTTTTTTTTATAAAGTTTTTAATATTTTTCATTTTTTGGCATTTTGGTCTGTAAAAACAAGATTACGTGGAAAACAACGATGCAGGCGACAGTCAATCGTTAGATCACCCATACTAGACACTGACGCGCATTGTCTTTAAATATTGTTAGAAGGGTTTCTACGTAAATCTAAAGCCGTTTATTTAATTATGCTAAAAAAGACTAAACGTTATGTCGATAGATTAGATATTGTGATTTCCCAAAATGAAGTTCGAGGATTGTAGCTTTCGAGTGATCGAAGGTCAAACCCGGCGAGCAACGAGAGGCTTCTAAAATCCTTAAGCAAACCTGGTCTTACACACAAAAACCACAAAACTATGAGAAATGGTAGAGCGGGGATCCTCTCACTTCACACTTATGTATGTAATACTACTACTAGATAGCAGAGCGTTTGCCACCCACGAAGCGCCTTGTTATGTTATCCGAGTCACAGTCGACTCTGACCTCGAAACTTCATTGAGGCATGTTTCTAGGGGAGCAAGTGGAAGATTAATCTCCATCGGACTTTCATTTAAGTTGTTTGGATAAACATTGAAGTACATAAAAGTTCCACTCCGATGAGATACACTCGGCATAAAAGAATGATAAACGGAGATGCCGGGGTCAAAAATGGTATCTTCATTCCCGCAAGAGATAAGATATGGAGTAACGGGATACGTGAGAAAAGGAAGAAAGATCCATACAATATAAGCGAAGAGACAATCACTAGAAAGAATGAAATTTAGATCCACGTGAAGGGTGGGATGGGTGGGCGAAACATTAGGCACATGAACTCTTGGTTCTCTTGTTGGATTATCAAAAATAACTTCCACCACATCCATAGTGAAATCCCCCGAATCGGGTTCACTATCAC
>BQNB010101350.1:5581-24491 GCA_026074375.1 Tanacetum coccineum | reverse complement strand
ACGACCTATCATTCAACTAGATCTAGTGACATAGACCAAGTAGATCTAGAGTCTAGGATAGTTCTCCATATAGTAATTTATACATCAAGAATCTTAGTTACACAAATATTATCCTTCTAAGTCTGTGTCTAGGATACGCTTCGGGCTTAACTAGTTAATTGGATATTGCTGATGGTTTATTGATCGTGTTGACTTCTGATTCCATTATATAGTTGGACAAGTGGACTACTAGTGTATAAATTGCCATTAAGCGGTAAGTGGGTAAAGTCTCTATGAGCTAAGGTTTAACAAGATCACCATTGCTTTAATCCCTAAGATAGATTATAATCAGCAAATAAGGATGCTTTATGCAGATGCTTTGATTGTGACAGAATTAATGTGTCTAGGTCTTAGGATGATGTAACGCCTAAGTCTTAAGAATGATATGCCGCCTCGAGAGAAGAAATCATTGCACTTAATAAACAAACCAACATTTAAATCGGATTAATAATGGTTAATACAGTTTTCGTATATTTGGCTCGACCGCTCTTTTATCTTTTGTTTATTAGCTTGCGTGGGTTAAAGTTCCTTGAATCGATTGTAGTCCCCAACCAAACTGTGCCAGTCTCTCAGGCTGAAAACCCCCGTTTTCCCGTTAGAATTAGGATTTAGACTAACATAGGTTTATAATAGAATAGAATTAACATAGATTAGATAACCAAGATATTAATTAAATTGATATATTTAACCTCGCTTCAAGTGTTCGACAACCTACTTACCACGAAACTACTACCGATCGGGTATACTGCCCGTTAAAGTGTTGTTTTTGGTTTAGTCGGCAAAATATAAATTTAAAACTTGAATCAATAAAATATACACCACACAACGACACATTAAGTTTTTGGCGTCGTTGCCGGGGAGTGAAAATTAATCTTGATTTTTATTTGATATTTTAGTTTTTAACATTAGATTATATCTAACCCTTAGGATTAGTGTAATTTAGATTAGTGTACATTCTTGTATATTCTGTAAATTTAGTATATTTGTCTTTAATTATTTGTGTTTAATTGTTTGTGTATTTAATTGTTTTTCTTATTACACTGTTCTGGTCGATAGCTAAATACGACGTATCCACTTCCATCGGATACGGCGTATCTAACTTTCTGTCTAATACAACGTATTCATTCAATTCATTAATACGGCGTATCCACTTCCATTGGATACGACGTATCGATCATTTAGAACAGAAGCAGATTCTAAGTTTTCTATAATTGATTTTCGTGCCAATTTTTTTTACCTTTCTTCAGAACAAATCCTACTGATTGTTTATCCCTTGTTTCAGGTAGTGCATGACAAGGAGTTCTAAAAACAAACTATTTACACCTTACAAAGAATCTAAATGAGAATTTCGATCATCAAGGAGACACTTCAAGACTCTAAGTCTTGACGAATTGAGATCGCCTGATTTTAATCTACTTTTTAACCAAGAATACTCAGAGGAAGAAGAAGCGGAAGAAATGGCAGAAACCATGGAGCAATACATGAGCAAGACCCGAACGGATTACGGATCAGGAGTCTTTAGGCCTAAAATTTATAACAAAGATCAATTTGAACTGAAAGGCCAATTTCTTAAGGAGCTTTGAGAAAACACATTTAGCGGTTCAGATAATGAGGATGCTAATGAACACATTGAGAAAGTTCTCGAAATCGTTGACCTATTCCATGTTCCTAACATCACTATGGATCAACTAATGCTCTGAGTCTTCCCTATATACTTAACTAGAGCCGCAAGTCGTTGGCTAAGAAACGAACCAACTGGTTCCATCAAAACTTGGGAAGATCTTAAGACTAAGTTTTTGAACAAATATTGCCCACCTGGTCGAACTACCAAGAAAATGGAGGATGTAGGAAACTAGAAGGGGGGTTGAATAGTTTACTGGTTAATTTGACCATTTTAAAACTTTGCTTATAAAATGCTTTGATTCGAGTTGTATGTCAATCAATCTGTCACACCCCTAAATAGGGTCCCTTCCGATTTGGCGTCCGGGGGCGTGACGTCCATGGCTATTTCGAGTACAAAGCATAAAGAATGACCTCTAAGGGTACGTTTGAAAAATAAACACCGTTGCATAAATTTAAAATATTAATAAGTTTACATCAATCAAATTTAAAAAGTTCAAAAGACAACATGCGGAAGCTTAAATAAGTTCAACAATGGTATTTAAGATAAACATAGATAAAATCTAGAAAACTGGTTCGGCAATAGGCTTCATATAGTTCAAGCAACGACATCCATGCTAAGCACCTGAGAAAAACATGCTTAAAACGTCAACATAAAGTTGGTGAATTCAAAGGTTTAGTTCAAACGATGTTATAGTAGACCACAAGATTTCAAAACGTATGCGATAGTTATAACATATACAACTTCACATAAAAAGGTATTTACGTTGCACTAAGCTCATGACACTGAAGCTAATAACGAAAGATAGCATGTACATTGCTATAAGTAATTGTTTGCCCTTATAGGTGTCCGACCAAAGACCACATAACCAGTTTCGACATGACATATATCCGTTTAGAGCATCAATTAAAACATTAGAAATACAAATCGGGAAAATGAGCAAGGTACTACAGGAAAGAGGATTTGGAAGTCTACCTAGCTCGGACTGAAACGAAAACCGAGAGATCAAGTCAAGTCGATCTCTACTACTATAGAAGCTGATTCACACTCGATAGGCTAAATTGGATCATCCCAATACGCCGTATCCACTAGACACAATAGTACACTATTGTACAAGTCAAGACAAATGACGGTTCCTTTTCCAAATCGTTTGGGTAATCATTACTGTAAAGAAGAAGAAGGGAAAATATGGGACAAAATTTGCGAAAGATTATGGAAGCCTCACATACTCAATGCACCATACCACTGAATTGGAGATAGACCCAGGGAGTTTCTCTTTACCTTGCTATATTAATAATGTTTGTTTTGACAATGCCCTTATTGACTTAGGAGCTAGCGTTAGTGTGATGCCTCTATTAACCTACATTAACTTAGGATTAGCTCACACTAGGTTGATAGTGGAATTAGCAGACAGCAGTGTGAAATAACATTAAGGAATTGCTGAAAACGTAATTGTAGGAATTAGCAAATTTAACATTGCCTGTAGATTTATAATTCTTGATATGCTTGAGGATATTAAAGTGCCTTTAATCCTCGGAAGACCATTTTTGTCTACCGCCCTTAAAGAAAGATTACTTTAAGGGTCGGGGAAGAAAGGATTGTTTTCTCAAGTGTTAAACCTGCTAGTAGTTTAATTAGAGGGTCTACATGCTAAGTTTGAGAGAAAGAATGGAACTTGATTTAGCAATCTCTTGACAAAATCCTCATCTATGAGACACATATCTAAAGTGATAGCAAATGTGAGCATTGAGCACCATAAGAAAAATCACACACCTTTGCTAGATTCGTCAAGTCTTCGTCACAACGTTATAAGCACGAACAAGTTACCTCCTCCTAAAAGGTATGATAAAACACAAACCCAAATAATTCCACTTCAACTTCAAATAGGTCATAAACAACCTTCTTCGTAACCAATTCGAACAAATAATCCAAAATACGAGCCTTTGAAACTTTTAGGAACATTTAAACCAAAAACCTTCCAGAACAAAAACTTCGACACATCTTTTCTTCATAAAGTCGACACCAACAAAAACCTTGAACAATCCTAGATATCGAGAGCCACGAGGCTCTGATACCAATTGTGGAGATCTTTATGACCCCTTAGATCGTTATTAAGACTCATCTAGGATATAGTAACAATGATTAATAAACTTGCACAGCGGAATAATAAAACAGAAATCAGAGTTACTTCAAGGTTTTCTTTATTCATTATATCCCCAAGATCAAATGATCCTTGAGGCTAAACTAACTAATACATAGATGTTTATAACACATCTACTAACTATCTAACTATGCTAACTAACTAAACGTGTACACACACACGTTTTGTTTTAGTCGACTCTCATTGAGAACACACACTTTTCTGGATACTAAAACAATATGCCTAGACCTCCTTTTATAGCATAAGGAGTCAAGGCTTTACATGGAAACTATTTAAAAGATATTAATGAGTTTGACCAAATCTTTATCTCTTCATCTTTATCTCTTTTTGACCAAATCTTTATTTTCTTCTACATCTTGTAGAATCCCACAATGACGACTTTGGTCCTTTTGTTTCCATCTTGTTTCATTCGTGTTTTGTCTTATCAACTCAAATATAATTCCCAACAATCTTCCCCTAGTTGATAATGACAAAACCAAATAAGCACAAACTTCCCCTGAAGTTAATATACGAATGAAAACTTCCCTTTAAGCTACCAAGGATCTACAAGTTGCAAATCATCAAATCTTCTTCCCCTTTTTGTCATCATCAAATAGGGGACTAAAGTATGCAACTTTGATCTTCACAACTACGAACCAATATTACACTTCTAATCCAAGCCTTCTAGCTCCTCAAATTACCCTCCATGACGCGCTTTAAGATAAATGAACTTGAGCAGTAGAAACTTAAACTAGCAGTAGTAACAATGACTTACAGTAGTAAAAACCTTCACCTCGATGCATGTAAATGGTTAAACATTTTAACAATAAGCTTCCCCTAAAACCATTTGTTAACCATTTCTTAAATGTAGGCTCTATGTAATGATTACTGATGAAGAAAACTAAGTATAACGAACTTGATGCTGAAGTAGAATAACCCAAACTTGTGTCTTTTGTCTTGTACTATCCACATGACGTCAAACTTATAAATAAATCTGTGAAATATAAGTAGATCGTAACCTCTTGACGATTATCCTCATCTTCTATGAGACACCAGAACAAAGTGATAGCAAATGTAACCTTTGAGCACCATAAGTTAGATCACACACCTTTGCTAGATTTGTCAAGTCTTCGTCATATCGTTTCTAAGCACGAACAAGTTACCTCCTGCTAAATGGTATGATAAAACACCAACATAAATAATTCCACTTCAACTTCAAATAGGTGATAATTAATCCTCTTCGTAATCAATTAAACTAATAAAGTATGAGCCTTTTAAACTTTTAAGAACATTTAAAATAAATCCCAATCTGTTAGCTTCCCCTTAAACAAATCAGTAGCAACCAACAGTAGTAACTCCTTCTATTGGTAGTATTAAAAATATATGAGCAACATAAACCTTGGTTTAAGTCCAATAGTAGTAACTGTTAACCCTAGTAGTACTAATTACCACAATAGTATTAACATCCTTTTGTGTGTGTTGTACGAGATCCAAAAACTATGTGTTGTCCTATATCTGGTAATGTTGGCAGTACTAACTTCTTTGTTGTCTGATATCGATCAGCTCTAGCAGTATAAACCATTTAAGCAGTATTAATTTCAAAAGAAGCCTAGCAATATTAACTGCTATATGCTAGTTGTACAAACATCCACAGCCAACACTAATAATCATAAGCAGCATCACTAACCTTCAAAGATAAGGCTAGCAGTATTAACTATCATTGGCAATATAAACATACAACTGGCAGTACTAATGTATGAAGAACAGTACTAAGTACTCATAAGTAGTACTAAGTATAAAGCTGGCAGTACTAACTTCATAGCCAGCAGTACTAATTCTTCCCTTTAAATCAAGCAGTACTAAAATTTCAACTACTGTTTCTTTGTCAATTAAAACATGTTGATGCCTGCTAATTCTTCTCTTAACCAAGAACCAAACATCAATACCATTAGCAGCAGTGTTAACAAACCCATGATAACTGGCAGTATTAAAATAGACTAGAAGTAGTACTAATCACAAACCAGCGGTATTAACCAAGGACGACATCACTAACAATAAACTATCACTGTGTGTCGTCATTGACAATAGTAGAAATGAGGAAGCGCAACAGTATAAACATAATAACGACTATTTAAGGATACTTTTTTTAAGTATCCAGACGACACTTTTTAGCGACACTTTTTCTGTCACAAAACTGTCACAAATTCATCATTCTCACCAACTGCTAATGATTCTTTTCATAGAATAAGTTCCAAAGAATACTTGAATTATGTAACCAATCAAAAAGAATTTTAAACAAACTTTCTGTTATATCGAATTAGGGTTGCTGATTCGACATGATAACCAAGAAAGAAAATTCGTACCTCTTTTCCTTCAAAGATGCGACACCAAAACACCTTGTAGATCCTAGATCATGAGCTACGAGGCTCTGATACCACTTGTTTAGTCCTAAAACTCGGATCTAATGCCTTAGCTTGTAAGGTTATTGTTACCTTGGATAAATCCAAACTAACAATGAGAGAAACTTTGTTAAGATGTTTCACCAAAGGTTATGCGGAATCTAACCTTTAGTGATTAAGAAGAATAACAATGGAATGAATGGAACAATGAAATTAATAGAACAATAAGTTACACAAAAAAAACTTTAATATTATTGATGTAATAATACGAGTACTCAACCAGTACTAGGGTTTACACAACCTTAAAGCTATGAGAGAATATATATCAGAGATGTGTTTTTCTACTCTAACCTAAGGACTCCTTTTATAGCACAAGGAGCCCTGTACAAGATAAGACCTAACCGGATCTCCTAAATACAAGAGATATACACAAAATATATTCTAAATATAACAATAACTCGCATTTGACTTTGAGCAATCCTTATCCTTAGACAGTAGTGGAAAGACTTCAACAGTGGAAAAACATTTAAGCAGTGGAAACATATAATTTACTAGCAGTGGGAAAATACTCTAGCAGTAGGAATGATCCTTACTAACAGTGGGAATACCTTAGAGCATTTTATTCCTAACAATCCTCCCCTAAACTTGATACTCCAACTTCAAATCAAGTTTCTAGAATAAAATGTTAACCTGGAGAGGATGCACACCGCTGATACTAATACTTGGATAACACAGTATCAAATCCCAGACTTCCAGACCCTATAAATAAAAAACATCAAAAATGGAGTTTGAAGTGTGCTAAATCATATTCTCGATACCTAACAATAAAATCAATTTTCAGAGGAGAAAAAGCAGAAGAGTCAAGAACGATATAAATCGATAGGAGAACAGCGTGTAATTCTATATACTTTTAGTAATCGAAATCAGTTTTGGTAACATTTGTTAACGTAACTAAACTCTTAAGTTTAACATTGGCTGAATAATTACTCTTGTATTTATTATGACGTTTGAAGGCTAATACCTTCAGGTATTAGCCATTATTATGAAGATCTGAATGTTTGGTATTTGTTTATCTCGATGTCTTGATTTATCGTTGAATGCTATGTTTATCAATTTATACTTGTTTACACGCTTTTGTATGCGACCTATCATTCAACTGGATCTAGTGACACGGACCAAGTAGATCTAGAGTCCGGGATAGCTCTCCATATAGTAATTTATACATCTAGAATCATAGTTACACAAATATTGTCCTTCTAAGTCTATGTCTAGGATATGCTTCGGGCTTAACTAGTTAATTGGATATTGCCAATGGTTTATTAATCGTGTTGACTAGCTGATGACCTAGATAATTGAACAAGTAATGTTTTTGATTCCATTGGATAGTTAGACAAGTGGAATACTAGTGTATAAATTACCATTAAGCGGTAAGTGGGTAAAGTCTCTATAAGCTAGGGTTTAACAAGATCACCATTGCTTTAATCCCTAAGATAGATTATAATCATCAAATAAGGATGCTTTATGCGGATGCTTTAATTGTGACAGAATTAATGTGTCTAGGTCTTAGGATGATGTAACGCCTAAGTCTTAAGAATGATATGCCACCCCGAGAGAAAAAATCATTACACTTAATAAACAAACCAACTTTCTAATCAGATTAATAATGGTTAATACAATTTTCTTATATTTGGCTTGACCGCTCTTTTATCTTTTGTTTATTAGCTTGCGTGGGTTAAAGTGCCTTGAATTAATTGTAGTCACCAACCAAACCATGCCAGTCTCTCAGGCTGAAAACCCCCTTTTCCTGTTAGAATTAGGATTAGACTGACATAAGTCTAGAATAGAATAGAATTAACATAGATTAGATAACAAAGATATTAATTAAATTAATAGATTTAACCTCGCTTCAAGTGTTCGACACCCTACTTACTACGAAACTACTACCGATCGGGTACACTGCCCGTTAAAGTGTTGTTTTTGGTTTAGTCGACAAAATATAAATTTAAAACTTGAATCAATAAAATATACACCATACAACGACACATCAGGGGGGCTCCCCTTCCCGTTAATAGTTTCACCCTTGTTATGGTCACACGGTTTCATGTCGGGTCTAATTGCCCCCTAAGCGTCTTAATCTTCACTTGTCTACCATTTCCCCTTACCTAAGTCGTACAATGAAGCCTTTAATGATTCTAATTGGCAAAATGCTATGTGTGATGAATATGATGCACTTTTTAAAAGTAATACTTTGACACTTATGCCACGACCCAAGGACGCGAACATCGTTCGTTCCATGTGGTTGTTCAGGCACAAACTTAGTAGATGACACCCTTAGTCGTTATAAGGATTGTGTTATAGCGAATGGTAGTACTTCGTTATTTAGTATTGATGTTGATGAGACTTTTAGTTCGGTTGTTAAACCGGCTACTATTTGGACTGTCTTTAGTCTTGTTGTTTCTCGACATTAGCTTGTTCATCAACTTGATGTCAAAAATGCATTTCTACATTATGAATTATCTAAGACGGTTTATATGCATCAGCCTTCGGGTTTTTGGGATTCACAGCATCCTGACTATGTTTGTTCATTACAATGCTCTCTTTATGGCCTTAAGCAGGCCCTTCGGGCTTAGTTTTAGTGATTTGCTACATATATTACTCGTGTTGGTTTTTCTCATAGTTGTTGTTACTCATCTTTATTTATTTATAGATATGGGACTGACACTGCTTATTTGTTACCATATGTTGATGATATTGTTTTGACTGCTTCCTATGAGGTTTAGTTACAACCGTTTATTACTTCATTGCATTAGGAATTGTCCATAACTGATCTTGGTTCGCTTAATTATTTTTGGGGTATTTCCGTGGTGTGGAACTCGTCAGGGATGTTCTTGTTTCAATGTAAGTATGCTGCAGAGATTCTTGAGAGAGATCATATAGTTGGGTTGTAATCCATGTTGGACTCTTGTTGACACTGAGTCCAAGTTGGGGGCTGATGGTGCTCCTGTATCGGATCTGACATTATATCGTAGTCTTAAAGGTGCACTACAATGTCTTACCTTTACTTGACCAAATCATTCTTATGCGGTACAACAGGACTGTCTATTTATACATGATCCTCGGGAGCCCCACGTTGTGGCTCTTAAGCGGATTCTACGTTATATGCGAGGTACATTGGGATGGTTGTCCAACTACTGAACGCTCGACTTCGTGTTATTGTATGTTTCTTGGTAACAACTTTCTCTCTTGGTCTTCTAAGCCTTAAATGACGTTGTCTCGATCTACTGCCGAGGCCAAGTATCGTGGTGTTGCTAATGCTGTTGTTAAGACTTGTTGGTTGAAGAATCTATTACGTGAGTTGCACACTCCTTTATCTTTAGCCACTTTGTTATATTGTGATAATGTTAGTGTTGTCTACTTATCGTCTAATCTAGTTCAACATCAACGTATGAAGCACATTGAGATTAATATTCAGTTTGTTCATGATATGGTTGCTGGTGGTCAGGTTAGAGTTCTTCATGTACCATTTCGTCATCAATATGTGGATATATTCACCAAGGGCTTGCCTTTAACTTTGTTTAAGGAGTTTCGTACTAGCTTGAGCGTCTGGTGTCCTCCCACTCCAACTGCGAGGGAGTGTTAGTTGACATTTTTATGGATACGAGCCTAATTATTGTTTATTAGATTAACCCGATTCTATAATATTCTTTAATGTATTATATATCGTAAATTGTCATTAATGAAATACAAGTAAATTATTCTCTCCAATACCCTTATGTAAAGAGTTTTGCTAGTGAAATTTGAATTTATATGACACAAGATAGCATTTATATTCAATTTCACTCAACTTTATGACCTATTACTAAAACTAAGAGCATTTATTTTAAATGTCAAAATTACCCCTAGCATTTTGTACTTTAATATATTAAATAGATACGTTTTGTCTGTTTAATGTATGACGCCTAGTTGCAGCTACGTTTGTAGCTTTTGTAGCTACCCATAAGTTCCCAAATCTACATTTTTCATCTCGAATATTATTTCGAAGCACAAACGAAGAGTACCGTCAACTGTGATTGTATTGCGAACCCAATGAGAATTTGATATATATGACGTATGCATATGACACGTTAGCTGATAGAATTTTCGATCGAATTGCAAATCATTAAGATTTTATTTTCCTTATGTATAGCTGCCGAAAAATCCATGTTCCGTATTATAAAAAAAACTCATCTCAAATGTTAAACCGTCAGTTCCTTCAAAAAGTTTATAAAACGAAGCCTTGGTTGCTATAAGAGATTACAAACTCAAAGTTCGTCAATAACTATGATTAATCTATAGATATCGTCTCAATAATCAAAAGTAAGTTGCGTTGAACTCCAACATGAATCGTCTAATGGAAAAAGATGCGACTTTGAGAACAAAAAGTAATTGTGAACTACATATTTAGAATACTTATGTTGGTGGCTTGACATTTTCATGGTTTCTATACATAAATTCATCCAGTTGTTCCCCATGATAAATCTATGCCGTGTGACATTTCCTTATGGTAGATTTATGTTGTTGTAACAATTAATGTTGTACAAGCTATGTAAAACTCACGGCCAAGGTTCCCAACTTAGGGTTCTTAGATGATTTTGATAAGCAAACACATCATGTTGTTCGTGCTTGATCGTGGGTAAGAAAGGTACTAACATATGGGTGATACACGAGGACGTGTAGTGTGGATAAACCATAGAGGGAAGCTATTTTGGTTGCTTTAGGTTTTGGCTGATTATATACCAAGGGTATTCTGGTTTGGTTTTGGTGATAAGATCCGTTACTTTCAACCGATCACGCTTCAAGAGGTAATAATTGTTATTAATACATGTAATTATATAACAGACAGTGGATCTGTGTTGGTGACCTTTAATTCTGCATTTATATTTTATTATATATGATTTTAAATACTTAAACAACCAACAAGGTTACACGTATGTTATTTTCCAAACAGATGGGGGGGGGGAGTTGGGGGGGAGGGGGGGGGGGGGGAGGGGGGGAAAGATTGAACGATACAAAGTCTCAATCAGGCTACGTGTTTGTTATGAATGGCGGAGCGGTATCATGGAGAAGCTCGAAGAAAGGATTTCCATGGCAATGTCCATCTACGAAAGACCAGAATACATTGTTTTTAGTCTCAAAGCTGCGACGTAGGCATACGATGAGGTTAGAAATTCATAGAGGACGGCTTTGTGTGGTTATTATATATGATTTTAATATATAAACACCAACAAGGGTTACACGGATGTTAGTTTCCAAACTGATTGAGATGATACAAAGTCTCAATCAGGCTACGTGTTTGTTATGAATGGCGGAGCGGTATCATGGAGAAGCTCGAAGAAAGATTCCATAGCAATGTCATCTATAAAACCTGAATACATTGTTGTCTCAGAAGCTGCAGGAGTAGCTTACTGGATGAAGAAATTCATAGAGGAACTTTGTGTGGTACCAAGTATTAAGAACCCTGTGAAAGTGTATTGTGATAATCAAGTACTATCCTACTTGCTAATGAGTGCATTACACAAAGAGGCAATAGACATATTCTTCACATACATTATTATATTAGTGAGGTTGTTAGTCTTCAAAATGTAGAGGTCATCAAAGTCCATACTGATGACCATACAACTGATCCTTTAACGAAGGCATTACCGTGTAATAAATATGGGTTTCATGTTAATGGAATGGGACTTCGTTTTGTTAGTTTAGAGTCGTCATAGTTTTATTTCATGTATTTAGGATATTGAAACTTATGCAAATTGTTATTTTAGAGTCATCATAGTTTTATTCTTGTATTTGGGATATTGGAACTTATGCAGTTTAATATAATCTTTTTCTTCGTTTATATTATTGTTGTTCGATATTTGCATGTTAAACCCATGAACAAATTTGTTCTAAAAATCCATTGTCGATCACATTGTTTGGGCACAATATGAATTACGACTAAAATGAAGAGTACTATTGTTCGTTTGTCTAGTACAAATGATTTACTTGTTGTGGCCAAAGTTCATATGTTATTAATGGAGATGAATATTCGATGACCCATACGATACGTCAAGACATGTATGATTGTTAATAAGTGAGTCACGTTTACGGTTTGTATTCTTGAGTATCCTTCGGCTTTTTGATATATACATATTTGTGATGTTTGAGGAGTAGGATTTCATTCATACCCATCGCCTTATTAACACAAGGTTATCCCGATATGTTTTAGTTTTATGAGTTTAGCATTACAAGGTGAATATAGGCAAATGGATTTGTTCCTCTTAGAAGAGAAGATATTATTGTTGGCCACTCGATGAATTGACTGATATATACACGGCCGTGACGGAGGTGGAAGTTAAAATGTTTTTTCGCTTACTTTAGTATATCACAAATTCAAGATCGAGAAACATGTGTTAGCGAGTTGAGGTTGCTTAATCCATGTTTGTCTCAAATTAACACATGTCAAAACAAATGGAATAAGAATATTACTAAAATCATAAAATCATTAAGAATTAATGATCGTTGTTTGTTTCTATCGACGGACGCACAAGTCGTGTATTACTGGGTGGCAGCTGAGTACCTTGCTAGAACGTCGATGTAACAACCGGCAATTTTTGAAATTTTAAATGACTATTTAACCCTTTGACTTTTCGGGTCCGACTTGACTTTTTGACTTTTGATCTTTTATTGTCACGTAAAAACGATTTAAATAATAAATCATATTTATTAATACATATCTCTCATTTACAAATTTATTTTTCATACTTATTTGACTTGAAAACGAGAAGATAGATGTTATTCCTAAGTTGACTTATCAAAAAAAGACCCACCAAAATGCTTTATTAATTATGGGCTATACTGGCGTTTGTCATAAAACGACATTCTGGACAACTTTTCAGTTTTACCCGAGACCTGAAAACGAGCAGAAAATGACTAAAATACCCTCGCAAAATTTTGAAAACCGCACAAAACGCGTACCGACACAAAAATAATTTAATTATATTTAATTATCACTTTTTATTAAATAAAAATATTTAATAAATTATTTATCATATTGTTTAGAAACGTTTGCTAAAAACATAAATATTCA
Organism: Tanacetum coccineum; assembly: GCA_026074375.1. NCBI lineage: Eukaryota > Viridiplantae > Streptophyta > Magnoliopsida > Asterales > Asteraceae > Tanacetum > Tanacetum coccineum. The sequence goes on along the minus strand of BQNB010101350.1, from coordinate 11,187 downwards.
AGTTAAAGTTCATTTTACGGACAAGGTTTATCAGTGATGCACAAATAAATAATAAACATTTTAAATAAGTTTATAAAACATTTATGCAATAATAGTCGAGTGAATACTCACTTTTCATGGAAAAATCATTTGGAACGCAATGGCGCAAGTTTCGTGTTTTGAATCATCTGTTAAGTGGCTAAAACAAATCCCGAACCATTATTTAACAAAAGTTACACTTTAAGTCCCTGTGGAAATATTTACAACTTCTACCCTAAACTATACAACACTTGCTACAATTTTTTTATACTTTTGAGTATATATATAAACCCAATTAGGGTTTTTATCATTTTGATAACCCTAGATACACACACACATGCTCTCCTTATTTTTCGGCGCCTCCCCCTTTTTCCGGCCAGATTCCGGCCGGATTCCGGCCACTCACCACCGCAACCAAACATCATCACCATCATCCGAACCACCTCATCACCATCTCCCTCTCGTCACCACCATTTACACCATCATCGCCGCACCATCACCACCTTCGCACCACCACCACAACCGTCACCTCACCGCCACACACCGCCACCATCAACATCATCACCACAGCCCGCACCCCACGCCACCATCTCCACCCCGCCATCACCATAGGGTGCGTTTGATTCTCTCAGCCACCAAAAGGGTGTGTTTGGTTTTGGTAAAAGCACAAGGGTGTGTTTGTTTATGTGGTTAACACCACAAGAGGATGCGTTTGGTTTGACAGAAAACACCACGAGGGTGCGTTTGGTTTAGCAGATTCACAACATAGGGTGCATTGGGTTTTCACAGCAGAAGGGTGCGTTTGGTTTTTAAAACAACCCAGGGTGAGTTTGGTTTTTCATGCCATAAAGGGTGTTTGTTTTCGCTGTTTTAGCAGCCGAATAGGGTGCGTTGGATTTGGACTGGAGAAACAGCCACACCAGGGCCTCATTTTGGTTGGCTGTGTAGCAAGCACATAGGATGCGTTTGGTTCATTGTTTAATAGCTAATAAGGGTGTGTTTGGTTTTACTTATGCTATTTATTATTTGATCTCGTCTAATTATATATATTGATCACGCGAGTATATTGCAACATAATTTGATAAAAGGGGAAAAACATTGGATTTTGTAAAAATGGGAAACGTCTTATAAACGAAAAAGTCATGCCGAAATTTCTATAAATTTCTTTACTTAATAATTTGCACTATAATTTCTATTACTTTAGATAGATACCCGATAAAAGAAAGGAGTTATATAGACTTAAGATTTTAATGTGTTATTATACAATAAATAAACGAGAACTATACTTTTACAAATGAGACAACTATTATAGCTAAAAAGAAAACAAAATACTAATTTATAAAATATTATTTTATAAATTCCCGACTATGAGGTGAAATCATGACTTTTGTAAAAGCTTTACCAACATCGTTTACATGATTCGTAACTTTAAAACGTGCATTTACTTTTATACGAGAACTGTTATTAATTAAATTGGTGATTTTCCGAACACGTGTCAAAATGTGTGTTTTAATTATTATTCTCGCGTCTGTTATATAGTACTTTACTTATATATAATACATGCCGTGTATTATATACATTTTGAATTATTCTTTCGGTTGTTTGCCTTTGTTATATAATTCACGTTATGAATTATATACTTGTTCAATTTTTCATATGTAATATATACGGAATATATTACATACTTTGCGTTACTTTTCGATTTATTTTATTTAACCAACCACCAAACTATTACAACTTGAGATCTAAATCTTTATCAACGTGTCGCGTTGATGTAATCATCCATCGGAAAACCCAAATACATTATCCTAGGCTAGTGGGTCTTAGCCATTAAGATAAACCGCAACTTCTTGGTCGAGCCGTTCCGGTTTCCGGTTGTGTTGTGCTTAATATGTGCATTCCTGCCAATCGTCTACAACATCGAGGTGAGTTTATAGGCCCTCTTTCACTTGTTTTACAATTACTTTACAAATCTCGGGGGAGAATACATGCTCGTTACGACTTGTTTACATATTTATTTACAATCTATTTTACATACTTGATTGGATACTTAATTTCGTAACTTGGTTACAAACTCATTTACATACTCGTTACAAACTCGTTACAACTTTGTTATACACCTATTTGCATATCTCATGGTGAGATACAATACTTGTTTTTAATTATGGACGCAACATCTATATTTTACTCTTATAATCTAGGATTAGCTTAAGTTGCATGAACTGTGAATTACTCGGAGGGTAAGCACGAATGTTATAAAATAGATCTATTTGGGATTGACAATTCCCGTTCGGGTGATTAGCTATCACTAGAGATGAACGTTATACCATGTCGGAACACAACTGGATTGGTATCTTTAGGGCCAACAACCACATACATACGAACAATTACTGTGCCTTGAATAAAGTGGCATACATATAAGTCTACACAGCAGTTTCATGAACTTAGAGTAATCATAATCACTCATTGTATAAATACATACTTGAAACATTTCGTGATGGTTTTAATTATCATGCATACTTTGAACAATTGCGTACCAGCTTTCATACGTATAATTTTGTGACTATTATAAGGGTTGAAATGGTCATACACATTTTGAAAATCTTTGATGCAACATTTATACTTAAACAAACCTATGAAATTCACCAACTTTATGTTGACCCTTTTAAGCATGTTTTTCTTAGGTGAATTAGATGCTTGGCTTACTTGATGTGCATTGGAGTCTAAATTTGACAAGATTTCATTCATGGATTTCTACTTACATACAAATGATCAAATCTCGTTGTACTACTTTCAAGCTTTTCATTGTGATGCAATTATGGGACAAAAAATGTTATATCAATTTCAAGAAAATCAACGAGATTATTTTTCAAACGACACAAATTATGGTCTTCTCTGTATCTTGTGCTGTTGTATTATGAAGTAACACTCCGGGTCTTATTTTCTGCTGCGCGAAATTTTTTGGGGGGTGTTAAGATAGGTATCAGTGTACTGGCTAGGAGAACTAGGTTGCATATTTACCTAACCTAAAAACCGTTTTTTCACAAACATTGCATACATCAAATATTTTCCAACTGCATACACACTACTGCTTACTTGTTTAATTACTTGATTAATTAATCTTACATGAACATAGCATATATATAATATATATGCTTACATTCTTTTGCGTATATCATACGTTTATTTATATAAGAGTTATTTATATAAATACCAAAACATTTCTTAATACATTGTGAGTTGTACAATGGTCTCATTTTACTTTTTAGACATTGTGAGTTGCACAATGGTCTCATTTTACTTTTTAGACATTGTGAGTTGCACAATGGTCTTACTTCGTCCTTGGACATTGTAATATAAACAATGGTCTCTAAAAATATTTTTTTGTTTTGGACTTTATACAATATCGTATTACACGGAAACCGTCATAATTTTGTTTACATGGAATTATGTATGAATATAAGTATTACAAGTCTTGTATGGGCGGGACTTGTAATATAAGAATTGATATGATAATTGCTATGTTAACAAAACATACACGTCACAGTTCTATTTGTGCATGTGGTTATGTAGAATCTAAGCATTACAATGTCTTGTATGGGCGGGAACTTGTATAGGAGGATTGAACATGATAATTGCTATGTTAGACTTCGTTCATAGAAAACCTTTTAACTTACTTACATACACAAACCGAGTACTCATTAACTATTTTGAACTCTATGTCGATCTTCCCTGATAGTTTTACTCCCCGTCACCGAAGACGATTTTAAATACCCGTCCCATACTCATTAGAGCACATGCAGCGTCATGTTCAACTACCTACCTTTAAAAGGTTATGAGAGTACGGTATTGCAGTCAGAAATTATTAAGTATGAATGATTTATAATCTCTTTCATTGAACGGATCTTGACAGACCTTCTTCATGTAAAATAAATAAATTGTAAATCACCGAACTCATAAGTTTATCATATCATTATTTTACCTAATTAGGAGACGCTTCTTTATGCAAATAATAAATTATAAATGAGTGGGCTTAATGGTATCCGATATGAAATGAGTATGAACTCGAACCCGATAATCAGCGGAATCCGTTAAAAAGATCTAGAAGCACAATCGTGTCTTACCACACAGAGCATAACTTAAGGCCTACACTGAACAACCGTTATCTCATTCTATAAGTTATTATTTTGGCCCTTTACAAAATCCGTGCAATCAGAACTTTTGTGGACTAACCGACTTGTGCACACTTTTAGCTAATGGTTTTATGATTCAACCTCCTACATCCCTAAGTAATAATACTTATACAATTCCATTAGCCTCGTCCGATATTAATCATCGAACATTGCAGATATCAAAAACGAGACTCTGCCCTTAAACATTTATAACGCGTTTATATCAATCATGAAACTTGTAACGATATGTTCCTGCAATACCTATTCTGAGCATCGGTCATTCAAAGGGCGTGGTGGTTGCGGCGATTCTCTTGGCATTCTGAATTTAAATCACAGTAATACAATACACGTGAGATTTCAAACAATCACAATCGCGACATGGCATATGCACAATAAATAAAATGAGATCACAACACAAGGGAGATATATAACAACATTGAGGACGACATGACACAATACATGCACTTCATATATATTATTTTGAAAACATACATGATAGTTGATACACAAATGAAAAATACAAAGTCCTACGGTCGTGCTAGTTGGGAATAACTCATAATACTTAACAGGCTGACAAGATAGCTATGGATTAAATATCCTGCTCAAACCTTGCCAAAATCTATTTATATTAAGAACTGTCAAAACATCGAATTTTGCTAAATAAAGTTATCAGAGTCTTGTTTAGAACTGGTTTATTAAATCTTAAATCTTTTCTTGGTCACACAATCGGTTAACACAAATTAAATCTCCAAACGAGATTTCTTTAAGGGGTAGGTACTGTAACAACCAGCAATTTTTGAAATTTTAAATGACTATTTTACCCTTTGACTTTTCGGGTCCGACTTGACTTTTTGACTTTTGATCTTTTATTGTTACGTAAAAACGATTACCGCGTAACCGGTAATTTTTTAGAACATATTTAAATAATAAATCATATTTAATATTACATATCTCTTATTTACAAATTTATTTTTCATACTTATTTGACTTGAAAACGAGAAGATAGATGTTATTCTTAAGTTGACTTATCAAAAACGACCCGCCGAAATGAGTTATTAATTATGGGGTATTCTGGACATTGTCATAAAATGATGTTTCAGACAACTTTTCAGTTTTACCCGAGACCTGAAAACGAGCAGAAAATGACTAAAATACCCTCGCAAAATTTTGAAAATCACACACAACGCGTACCGACATAAAAATAATTAAATTATATTTAATTATCACTTTTTATTAAATAAAAATATTTAATAAATTATTTATCATTTTATTCAGAAACATTTGCTAAAAACGTAAATATTCAAGTTAAAGTTCATTTTACGGACAAGGTTTATCTGTAACACCCCCAAAAATCACAACGCAGCGGAATACCACATGGGGTGCTACTTCATAATACACAACGCTAGATACAAGAGA
>BQNB010101349.1:0-24491 GCA_026074375.1 Tanacetum coccineum | reverse complement strand
AAACAACAATATGTACATTTTCCTAAAAAAATAATAATTAAAAAATATAACTTTTTTGATCTTACATGAGTAAAATGATTAATGGTTTATTATGGTACAAAAATTATTGCATTTACATCTAGTTTTAAAATAAAAATCTCACATATGTATTTCATCAAAGTAAGGTTTTCAAGATCGTGATCCTACCTATGATCGTTTTCGTCTTTGCAAGATCGAGATCGTAAGACTAGATCGGGATCGTAAGATCCTACTATAATGTCATTTTCTTAATAGTCTTTGTAATATTATACAAATCTACACATTATTATATATCATAAACACACAATTATATAATGTTTCATAGAAATATTGTCTTAAATTATAATTATAAAATATTTAAAAAGATTTACTTGTTGTTTTCTAAATTATTGAAAACACAACCCATAAATTCGTAGTTTTTTAGTTTGTTGTTCGAGAAAAGTAAGATCGGATCGGAGTAAATCTTAAGATCCTATGGTCAAGATCAGGATCCTATAAGATCTTAAGCATGCAAGGATCCTATGTAGGATCCGGATCATTTTTGCTTTTCAGTATCATTAAATCGTAAGATTCTAAGATCAGGATCGGGATCCTGATAACCATGCATCAAACACCTTGTGTGCATAAAATATGACTAAAACACCATTTTCAGAGTGTGATATCTCACTCAAACGATGTCGGTTTTGTGTGATTCAAATTGCTGTGTAAAGCTTGAACTTAATACTACAACTTTCATGTTTTAAGTGTTTCCTGATTCGATTGTTATGATGGAGAAAATGAGGTTCGAAAATGGAAAAAAATCAAGAAAATCAAAACATATTTAATTTCATAAAAAAAAGTTTAACAAAAATTAACAAGATTTATATCAAATTAAAGAGGATTAAATTCTAGAAATTATGATGAAATTAGTTTTTTTTATAAAAGCTTGTCATTTGAGAGTTATGTCCATTTGAAATTCGGAGTGGTTTTTAAAAAAACGTGAATATTTACAATATTGCCATTGACAAAAAATTATTGGAATATATTTAAGGGTTACCTAAATTTTTTGAATTAAAAAGAGAGGGGTCACTTGTCACCCCCACAATTCTTCCTACCTTTTATTTTAAGCCTTTTTTATTTTACCCCAACTCTCTCTCTCTCTCTCTCTCTCTCTCTCTCTCTCTCTCTCTATCTCTGTCTCTCTCTCTCTCTCTCTCTCTCTCTCTCTCTCTCTCTCTCTCTCTCTCTCTCTCTCTTTCTCTCTTTCTCTCTCCCTCTCTCTCTCTCCCCAACTCAAGGTACTATCTGATTTCGAAGAACAGTTTGAAATGTTCTCAGGATTATTAGCACCACTTCCAAAAGATCTCAAGCAGCGGCTATGTAAATACATATAAAGAACTCCAAGGCACCACTGTCAATATTGTTTAAAAGGAACCAACACGTCACCAATAATGAGAGACTAACAAACAAGAACGATAAAGACAAAAAAGAAAGATCCGGAACCAAGAATTATTGATGACACGCGTCTACAATCAACAGCGTCACTTTTTAGAGTGGGAAGGTGTGTAGTTTGTATTTTAGCAATAAGGTAAATTTAGTGTGTCATAAACAGTGACATAAATAGCAATAATGTAAGGCCTATCGAGAAGTAGACCAATAATGTAAATTAACGTAAGCAATGACGTAGGATAGCAATAATGTAATGACTCGTGTTGGTCATCTAGTAGGTTCTCTGCTGTAGATGTCACTATTGCATCTACTTTATTATACTATAAATTGAGGCCTCGCCTCATACTCAAAGTGTACGAATTTTATGTGAGTTAATTCTCTCTAAGTTTGAGTTGTAGTTTGCAATCAATCTTCATCTGTTGAAGCTTTTAAAGTTTCTGAATATCAGATATCTACTATGTATTAACCATCCATTACTATCACGAGAACTAGTATCATTCACTAAACAATCAAAAGCCCCTACCATTACAAATCAAAATGACTTTGAAGCATTTAGTATGATAAATTCATTACAATCGTCACATACTAGAATTAAAATCACCATCGACCCCCACAACATAATATTTTGAATTCATTTGAACAAGATGTATACACCGATCAATATAAACTACATGGGTATTATTTGCATCATTATTTCTGCTTGTAAAAATCCTGGTATCAGAGCTGCGTCAACGATCATCGGAGCTATCGACAATCAAGAAAAAGGAGTCGGAGTACTACATAATCATTTAATTGATGCGTATTTTGTTTTGAATATATTTTTACCAAGTTTTAAATTTATAAAACTCGATTACCGATACACGCACTAACGGGCAGAGAACCCGGTCATATATAGCACAGTAGCTTGGTAAATTCGAGGTCTTCCTAAGAGATAAGGTTAAATAGTCTAATTTGATTATTGTCACGATTTGAAAATGGTTTTAGGTTTGATTATAAGAACTACAAAAAGTAAATGCAATAAAGTAAATAGATAGAAGAATTATTATCAAATAAACCATCTCTAAAAATTGTTCCACCACTAAGACTAACATAATGGAAGATCTTGAAGAACAAGTCGAAACACTCACAAAATTAATGGCATCACTAGATATACCATCTGAAGCAAATGACGAAGAGGCAAAAATCATTTTCGATTATAGTTCAGATGAAAACCCATATGAAAATCCTTACACAGAATATAATTTCGTACAAAAATGTAAAAAAAATATATGTAGAAGAAGACCTACAAAGAGAATTTGATTATAAGCCTCCAACACAAACAGAAAGATTTTTAAACCAACAAGGAATGATTAAAAATAAAAAGAATAAATGGGAACAAATACCCTCTCAATACATACCAAAAATACCAATAACAAGAATGGATAATGATATTTTAAATATTGATTGTGAAACAGACATAGATGAAAGAATTCAAGATTGGAGCAATAGATTAAGTGCTCAAATACAATTAATCGAAGAATTACGAGCATTACTCCCAAGAGATTTACTCAACTTCATAATTCATAAAACATCAGGAAATGTTTACAGATTTATAGAATCCTTAGACGAATTAGAACGATCAAGAATAGCAACAACTAATGCTATGACAACTTTTAAAAATGTTGTAGCACGTATAGTACAAGAATTTATTGGGAGAATCCTAGGAGTTAAAGCATCAAATAAAGCTTTTAGAGAACACGCATATTGGAGATTAGTTAATCTTAAAATATGTAATATGTGTTATTTAGATCCTTTCATATGTGAATTCTCTGATCAATATTACAAACTAGATTCAACAAGACAAAAAGCAGCTTTAGAAATGTTTTTCAAGTCTGTATCAACAAAATTAAAAGATATGTATAATGCATTATTACAAGATGGAACTAGAATACAAGATACTCTAGGAGCACGAATTACCACGTTAAAAGCTTGGATGAAGAAAGAATGCTTACAAGAAACAGCTAAAAAAGAAGCACAATTTAAACTTTATTGTGAAATGCAATCTGACAAAGTTGGTAACTATAGATGTTCTCAAAAAAAAAAAATACAAAAAACAAAAAAAAGTATGGAAAAGAAAATTATACTACTCAAAGTATAAAAATTTTTATAAAAAGAATTCTAAAAAAACTATTTTAGAAACTAAAGACAACATCGTCAAAAATACAATAACAAGATAATTCAAAATATTGTCCCTCCCAAAAAAATTGTAAATGTTGGTTATGTTATGAAGTAGGGCATTATGCAAATATTTGTCCAAAAAAAAGAGAAAAGAAGGAAACGGAAGTACTAAAAATGGCGTATAATCTAGGGTATGAACCTCTCGAGGATTCAGATATTGATTTAAATATAGAAATATAGTGACTATACAACTGACACATCATCTAACCATGAGTTGAAATAAGAAAAACACTATAATATAAAGGATTATTACTTGACACGGTTTAAAATGGAAAATTTCAAATCAAAATTAGAATTTGAAACATATAATTCATATTTGGTTTTTAAAATATTATATGAATACTATGAAAAAGGACTAAATTAGCTACGACTAAGCTTACTTGGAAAAACATGAAAACAAAAGAATATAATAAAGTCAATTCATTTCCAATTATTTTTATACCACCATTCCTTAAGGGAATAAAAAATCCTTTGGCATATATGATATCAAAAATGAAGATTGCCGAGTATTTAGATGAATATAGTCTAAACTCTACAAATAAAAAACAATTGAAAAAACAATTTTTTGATTATAATAAAAGAATGAAAGAATATTATAGACATGAATCAGAAGAATTAGATGATTATTATGATGATCATTTTGACTATGATTTCGGTGGACCTCATTATGAAACCAATTAGTACTAATTCCATTTTACAAAAATGGAAAAAGAATTATTGGGACTAGATATTGATGAAAATCAAATTTCTCAAACTCTAACATCGAAACTAGCTCTTTTGAGCAATGAACAAAATTTTGTTTTAAAAACAGAAAAGTACAATGCAAAATTATGCAAATATATTTCAGGTTCATTCTCACAAGCCGAGCAAAACTATAACACTCATGAAAAAGAAATACTTGCGTGTTTAAGAACTCTGAAAAAATGGAAAATTGATTTATTACAAACAAGGTTCATATTACGAACCGATTCAAAGTATGTTACAGATTTTTGGAGGTATAAATTACACGAGGACTATTGCAGAGGTCGACTTGTCCGTTGGCAACTACAACTACACCAATTTCACCTATACATCAAATATATAAAAACCGACAACAATACCATTGACGACACTCTCACTCGAGAATGGAAGCAATAATCAAACAAGTCCAACAACAACTATACCAAAAACAAGAACAAAAAGCCTCCCTCAAAGAACAAATAACCACCATTGAAAAAGAAGAAAAAGAACTATAAGACCTATTACAAAGGTTAGCCCAAAATAATGAGTCAAGGTCAGAATCAATAGAAACACCAACCCAAACAACAACCTCAAAACCCAACAATCATCTTCAATATCTCAAGGGAAAAGAGAATTTATGCAAAGAGAAGAAGAAATTAAAAAATACTTTAAAACACAAGCCGCAGGAAACAGAAATGGCATGTCATCATCAACGGACCATTCAGAGGCATTTACCATGACTGGCCAATCGCCAATACTCATATAATGGGAAAAGGTTTCACACATAAAAGCTACCCTTATGTGTGTTTTAGCACACATCAAATTCTCCGTTTTGTTTATAAGCCATTGCTGGTCCCACACGCAATGTTTATAAAATAAGCCCGGAAATAAATAATTTTATCCCCCTTTAACTTATAACCTCTCACAATCAAACAAGAACAGAAAAGGTCCATTAAGAAGGTTCAAAAATCATTTATTTCGAAAGCGCCCCCGTTTTGACCACTTATTAAAATAAAAGAAAAATATTAAGATAAATTTATCTAAAAGGCTTTTAAAAACTAGAGTTCGTCATCCTTGACTTTTCACAATCTCTAAACTAAGCTTAAAACGAAATTATAGCCAAATATAAGATTAGATGCTAACATTACTCATAAATGCTAATTGTGTAAACACAACTACTTTTCGCCCCCTTATTCCTAAATTCTCTAAGGGTTTTATTATTATTATTATTATTAATGACAAATAAATTATGTCCTTATTAATATAAAGTAAACCCGGTTTAGACCATAATTAGTTTGAAATCCTTTCCTAAAGAGACGATATGGTGAGAATAAGGTCTACATTAAGGTTTCAATTTCGCATGATTTAGGGGTTATCCTTTTTATTTCATCCGAAACAACTCAACTACGAGTCTAGAGACAGAAGCTTTATTTAGATAACCTCAGAGTCGAAATTTGGCTTTATTCTTATTATTAATATTATTGCAACATTATTAAAACTCCCGGTCCTTTAAACAACTGTAACATCGGTATGCAAGCTGATCATCTAGGAGTCTTATTTTGACCAGGAGATCCTCGACCTTTTTGAAAACTGTCACATCGGTATGCGAGCTGACCATGATCTAGTAAACTTTTATTAGTCTAGGATTTATTTTTATTATTATTAATACCTCAACCCTTTAAATGACTGTCACATCGGTATGCGAGCCGACCATGATCCAGAAGTCTTATTTCGGCTTCGATTTATTATTATTATTATTATTATTATTATTATTAGCTAAATTTCAAGTCCTGTGGTTTTGTAGCAACCGAGACATCGGGCGTCCTAACCGACAAGACCCGGGAGCGTACCACAACACTGAAAAAACCTGGTAGCCTATTTCCCTACAACACTAACAAATCTCAGATGTGTACCTTATATCACTAGAAGGAACTTCCTCTACGAAGGGATCTAATCTAAGAATCGCAAAAACAAGTAACTTTATTTATTTAAACCCCTATTATATAAAATATATTAAGCTGGTGGGAGCAAAAATAGTCACAATTAACCTCTATGTGTCTAAAGAGATCCAACTACTCACGCTTTAGCATGCTAAACTTATATTCAAACTCTATCAATTTTTTTATTTTTCAAATATTTTAAAGGTTAGCAAATGACGTAATCTCGAAGCTACGGGGAAAGCTAGGAGTGCACAACTCGGTCAAGTCACCAAAGCTACCTTGTTCTATGGCCTTACTTATTTCGATTTTTTATATTTCCATATTTATTTTAACTAAGCATAAATTAAGCAATAACTAAGGTCAAAACAGGGTTGCAAGGGACACAGCAAGCACAGGTATGATCACATTTCGATAGAAATTCCCCCCACGCTTAGAACCAAACATTGGCCTCAATGTTCAAAATATCAAGTATTACCTCCACACTTAAGGACGAAAAAGGAAAATGCTAGTAATTCTAAGTGTGAAAAGGAAACACAAAATAAAATATACTGTTAGGATTGAGGATTCCAAAATAAGCAGAAGATCGAAGACCCGGTGATTGGAGGATTAAAAACAAGCACGTGTCTTCACGATCTTAAGGAATCCTACAAAAATGGTACCACATACCAAAGAAAGAAGTACGCCCTCATACTTGGGCTATAAAATCACACTTATTTTTTAAGAAAATAGAAAGAAGAAACGTTAGGGTGTCTCCAGGAAGAGCTTGTTTTGTGCGAGTCTCTAGCTTGATATCCCGAATTCCTTGTCTTGGGGCAGAAACGAAAGATGGAAAAGCTTTCATCGAACCTTCATTCAAAATATTCGCATGAACATTAATGTTCTTGAAAGTTTCATAGGTCCGATGAGATAATCCTAGAGTGAAAGAGTGAACTCCTTTTGAAGTGAGTATCCCGGGATTGAAAACTTTGTCTTCATTTTCAAATGAAAATGATAATAAGTCCAATACAGTGAACTACAAGTAGAAAAAAGATGTTCTTGATCAGAAGAGATAGATAGAAAGTTATGCTCTTCAAGAATTAAAAATGCCTCAGACGAGGTATTCACTTTTGAATCCTTATCTTTTGATTCATTATTGAAAATCTGAGTTTCACCCAAAATAAATATGCCAGGGTTGAACACCATATCCTCATTCTCGAAAGGAGATGATAAGAAAGTAGCAATCTCAGATGACTCAGATGATTCCTCTGGAAGAATCGAGTCACTTATGAGTAACTAAGGAGGTAAAACATTTGATTCAACAATATTAGTTTCATCAATTAAACTCTTTATTTTAGAATCCTTGGTTTTATCAATTTTAGAATGAGTGTCATTATAAGAGTTACCATACAAAAGCTTTTTCCATTCATCATTATCAGACTTAAGGTCAAAAAGATCATCATCGTCATCATCATCATCTCCCAGTGGAGGTGAGTAAACGGGAGCAGGTTCGTCGGTGAACCTCTCAAGAATGGGATCAATAATCTTAATATCAGACTTATGCGAAGACTCGATCGATGGATCTTGGTTTAGCAAATATTCAATTTTTCTAAGATCAGCTTCAGGATCAAAATTATCATCCTTATTTCCCAGTGGAAATGGGTCAAGAAGAGCGAGTTCATCGGCGAACTCCTCAAGAAGAGAATCACTAGTATTGACAAGTAGAGAACTAGGAGAAGAATCAGATGGAAAAGTGGTACTGCCAATAATCGGCTTATCTCTTGAAAAATCGATAATATTTATGCAATGAACGGATGGAATATCACTTAAATTATTTCTCGAAGATTTATCAGTATAGAACATGACTTTTTCATTCCCGACTCTTAAAGTTAATTTTTCCTCGTACAGATCCACAAGAGCTCTTGCAGTGCACAAGAAAGGTCTCCTTAAATGATAGGTTCTTTGGACTCAGCATAAATTCAGAACGATACAGAGATTCGGAAGATAATTAAAAATTCTTCCACTTTAACAATAATCATCTTCAAGCGATACCCATCGGAATGTAACATACAATTAGCCAGTTCAAGAGTCATTTGAGTATGTTTCAATGGTCCGATCCTAAGTTTCTCATAGATCGAAAGAGGCACAAGAATTATGCTTGCTCCAGAATTGGATAAGGAGTTGCAAACCTCTAGATCTTGTAGGATACATGGAATGGGAAACTTTCCAGGATCTTCAAGCTTTTCGGGAACCTTATTAAGAAGGATAGTAGAGCATTCAGCATTTATCGAAGTATTTGCTAATTCTTCTAATTTCTCTTTGTCTTTCAATAAATCTTTTAACACTTTAGTAAATTTTGGAATTTGAGTTAAAGCATCTGTAAGACTGATATCAAAATGAAGTTGCTTCAATATTTTCAAAAACTTAGATATTTGAACATCATTTTTATGATGAAGTTTTGTCTTATTAAGCCTCGAAGGATATGGAATCTTAGGTTGATGAAGGTTGGGCTTAGGATCTTCCTTTGGTTTTGGTGGTGATACTGGCTGAACTCTAGGATGTGGGACATGTGCGGTACTTGTTGGGCTTGTAATATGCACCTCGTCCATTAAAGTCTCCGGTTCTTTTTCCACTTCCACCCTAAGAGTAGGAGGAACAGGGGTGGAATAGAAGGTTCAGCAGTGGTTAATCCACTCCTTGTCATAATAGAATTAACTTGCTCTTTTGGGTTAGGCTCAGTGTTTCTTGAAAGAGCACCTTGAGGCCCTTTTACTGAGCACTTTTTTTTTTTGCATTTGAATAATCAAAAATCAACATTTGGTGTTTGGGTTTTTAGTGTTGTATTTGTTGGGTATTATGATTTTGCATTTGTTGCATTTGTTGGTTGTTTTGAGTTTGCATTTGTTGTATCTTAGCTTCAGTCGATCTCATATGTTGAATCATCATTTCTTCCAAAGAAGGCACATTATGCTGAGCTTGATTCTGATTATATCCACGAGTTTGGTTGTAATTATTTCCTTGGTTGTAATTCTGACCCCTGTTTTGATTATATCATTGGTTTTGAGAACCCTGATTATATCGATTTTGGTTTTGTTCTAGGTATTCCTGTTTTGATTATTTTGATAATTTTCCTGATTAATTCCTTGATTGTTTCCTTGATTATGAAAATTAGGCTGATTAAAGCCGGGTGGTCCAAGGTAATTATTAGAACCATAGCTAAGTAGATTACGGTTACTTGGAGTTGTAAGAATTACCACCTCGCATTATAGGTAACTGTAGGTAGGATATTCGTTCTCTTGAGTTTGCCTCCCGGTGCTTGACATATAATAAGCATGAGCGACACCATAGTCTCACAACTGTTTTGAATAGAATTAACCGGTCGGTGCAAAGAAATAAAAGCTTTAACTTGCTTAGTGAGAGAGGTAATATGAGCATCTTGAGTTGAGCTCCCACTAGCACTTGCAACTTGAGGTTTATTTCTAGAAGTTTGAACTTTAGATTTGTTTTCAATAATATTCTTTGTCAAGAAATTACCATTAGCTGCAGAATTTAGAGAGTCCTGCTCAAATTGATTTAAGTTATTATAGAAGGTATCAATCTGATGGAGAGGAGAAAAGCCATGATGAGGACATTTGTTAAGAAGATCTTTAAATCAGTCCCAGGCTTCAGAAAATGTCTCACCGAATCTTTGTTGAAATCTCATGATTTCATTTCGAAGAGAGGACATTTCCTTAATAAATCTTTGAATCTTTCCCAAGCTTCGGTAAAAGTCTCACCGTAAACTTGTTGAAAGTTCTTGATTTCTTTTCTGAGCTCTTTTGTTTTAGAATGAGGATAAAACCGATTCAAGAATTTTGATACTAAATCATCCCAAGTTGTGATCGAACAAGGAGGTTCATTCTCAAGCCATGTCTCGGCTGCTCCTTTAAGAGAAAACGGGAATAAGATCAACTTCACCACATCATCAGGCACATGGTTTAGTTTTAGAGTTTGGGTTATTTGGTAAAATCTCCTGATGTGTGAATGAGGATCATCATTTTCAAGACTAAAGAAAGGATTGTTACTTATGAAATCAAGTAACTCGGGTTTCAATTCAAATTGATCTGCTAGAACGGCTGGAACAACAATAGCATCTTCAAAACCTAAGATGGGTATTCAAAGTAGCTCTTCCATCGGTCTTAAATGATCGGCCATTTGGATGTCTTCAGCGTTCTCGTCCTCTCCTTGTATATAATCATGAAAAAGATTATCGGACTCAGATTCATCTACTTGACGAAATTGTAAACTTTTCTCGAGATTGGGAAAATGCAAACTGGTTTGGTTTGAAGAAGATTGCGTGCTCATGCACCAAAGGTAAAATAGAGAAATTCGGTATTTCAAAACTTTTAGTAATACTTCGTAAATCTTTATTATCATCATTTTTATTTTTATTTTTATTTTTAATATATATAAAAAATAATATAGAAATGGAAAATATTTTTTGGAAAAATAAAATAAAATAAAATAAAAAATATATTTTTGGTATTTTTAAAATTTTTTATATAAAAGAAAATAAAATGGAAATAAATTTTTTTTTGAATTTTTATTGTTTTTATTTTTATTTTTATATTATTTTATTTTTATTTTTTTTGTCTTATATTTTTAATAGATACAAAAATAACTTTCAAAGAGAAAGGATCTTCAAGGCATCAGCCGCGAAATAAAATGTGATGATCGTAACAAAATCTCCCCGGCAACGGCGCAAAAAACTGACGCGTATGAAACGTGTCGAGTAATATAATATAGTAATTCCCGTTGGATGTGAAAATTGCTTGAGGACAAACAATAATCAATCTTTCGGAGTCGAAGTCCCAACGAGATTTGAATTGAAAATCACGTTTTTGTTTTGAAGCAAAATGCTTGATTATCTTTTAAGATTTTTGGTTTTAAAACTACTTTTAATACTAAGAAAATTATACTAATATTATTACTAAAATTATACTAATCAATTACACTACGAGAATGATCTAAAAGATTTATAAGATGAAAATGCTTGCTAAGTGATGTGAAAAGTTCATCAAGTGTAAATTTAGGTTCATTAACGAATTAATTTCTTTAGAAATGATAGTCATCTCACAACGTTGGTTTATTTTGACAAAACTCTATTAAAAAGATATTAATTACTAGATGTGTAGTTTAACTATTTTTCCAGATTTTGCTCTTTAAAACATAAAAACCACAAATCTAAATAATCAAAGATTATTAATCAACTAAACTTTTTTCAAATCCACACTTAATTCCCAATTCACAATATCACTTAACAAGCACTAATAAAACTATTTACTAAGCATAACGATCAAATAAGCAAAGCTAAACATTTTTTACTAAGCTACACTAATGAATTGAAAAAGGATAGAAAATGGAACCGAATTGAAGAGACGCAATTAAACGATAACACCCGATTTAATAAGCTAAAGAAAATATTTAAATTATATTTAGCTTATTAAATCCTTAAGCTTCACGCCTCATGAGTTGACCGGTACCAAAAATTACAAAACATAAACAAAACTGTTAAGAGTAAACAGTTTATAACAATTCAATATTTTGCAATTCCTATTAACCAATATTCGCAAGCCCAATCATCACACCAAACGCAACTCAACTACAAACAAAACGAAGCCCAGTCTAAACAAACGCAAGCCCAAACTATCTAACTAATGTGGCCCAAGATGAACTAAACCAAACACAGGCCAGTTTAACAAGTGAAGCACAAATCTAATTCTGACGAGTCCATTCACACAAAAATAAATCCAACAGTCAAATCTATTAATGCAAGCCCAATTTTAATTTCTAAAAACTAAACCAAGGCCTAAACTAGCTTATCAAATTAGAAGAAACTACAACTAAAAACCGAATAAGCTACTCCAATAAGCTGAATACCCAAAATAAGCTCACACTAAACCATAAGCCAAATTTACTACATAGGCAAACCGATTATGCCTAACTACATAGGCCAAACCGATTATTTCTATAGTGCGTTTGAGGCTTATGTCTTGTAGATTTAAGAATACGGATAATGTTGAGAGGTTTTTGCTGCTTTGAAAGATCCCGAGCTCTATTTTCAGCCATAATCTGTAATGGTTTTTTTATTATTTCTGGTTTTGTAAGGGCTGGTTACAGGGAGTAAGATGTGCTTTGAATGGTTCTCTCCTCTTCGTATGGTAGGTTTGTTAGAGTTAGATATCGTTTGTAGCCTGTCACATTCGTGTTTTTTTAGTGGGCGTTTCAAGCATTGCTTGAGATTAATGTGGTTCTTCATCCACATTCCTTTGTTCTAATCCTGTTTTGATGTGATTATATAATTTACCGGGGTAATTTCCCTTTACCAAAAAAAGATTATGCCTAACTACAATGATTAAAAACGAAACCTATTGGTATATCTATTTCCGAAAACCTTAAAAACCAAATAAGCCAAACTTTTAACCAATAAGCCAAATCTAAATTAAGTGAACACGATAACCACAATAGCTTATTAAGCACGAAAATCTAATAATACTTAGGACTAAGCTTTTTATTCATACGACTTAATGAGATTTAAACACAATAAGCCCAACATGAATCAAATAAGTTCACAAAATTCAAATAAGCAAACCTAAGCGAATATTTAAACCAAATAAGCAACAATAACCACTGATAAGCACACGAAAACAGCAACAAGGAATTTAAATAAGCTAAAAGCAACTAAACATTTTATTTCACAACTCAAATACAGCAATAAGCAAACGAAAACTTGATCTACATAATATAAGCTCAAATGAATTCAAATAAGCTATTTAGAAGCTTATTAAATCAGATAATAAGAGCTTCTAATAACACTAGAACAATAGAAGCACGAAAATAAGCTAGATCCGAGCCATTCTCTTTGCTTCCATTATACGCATTCATATCGTCCGTTTGATCATTTTTTTTTTGCAAATTGGAAATGCATTTTGAGAGTTATACATCTTGGCTCCACGTGGCTTGCTCTCATACGTCAATTCATCAGTGGAACGTGCATTTGGATCACTTATATACTAATAATTTCCCTCAATACGCTGTGACACCTATGATTAGCACTCCTTTAAATAATCAGGATTTACTAAATTTAGCTTTGGGCTTTTATTGGGCTTATGCTTAGAAAATGGGCTAAGGTTAACCATAGGGCTGCGCCCCGACCCATAAATTTGGGAAACGGCCGCCTAATAAGCAACGTAGGGCCAAGTCAAAGCCAAACAACCTAACGAATACAAAGCCGTTGGACCCTCGTAATCATGCGGCTCTTTCCAATGCATGCTTTCGAGAGGAATATTTAGGACTTTATCTTGCTTGAGTAATAATTAAACTTGATCCAAATCGAGCTACGATAATTCCCGAATTTCATCGTTTCAATCCTTTTACGCATCATACCTAAAAATTCAAACAAACAATAATTGTAAGATAATTATCAATACTTTAGCTTTTTTAGTCAGATTAATAGTATTTTCTGGGGTAAAAATGATGTGTGTTTTAGCACACAGCGTCCCAATAAAGCCCAATGATATCTCGGCTTATTTTTGACTTATTGGTTTAGCTTATTTTGATAAATAAGTTCTTATTCGCTTATCTAATTGCTTATTGATCTATTTTTGGTCTTATTGTAGTTTGGAATAATTCTTTGGTGGGCTAGTGGCCGAAAAGCCCAATGAGTCCCATACACTTTCGCTTATTTGTGAGTTAAGAACTTATGGTTATTTATCGAGCTTAATACAGTTTATGGCTTATAAGCTAAATATCATATATCTAATTTTCACATGTAGCTAAATTATTTCTTAAGTATACCGACTAAATTAACACTAATGGAAATTTTCGTTATTTAAAAATCGAGCTATCTATTAAACCATCGTTTGGGCTAAAACTAACAACTACTAATGGAAACTTTGTGGACTATTAATGGTGCTAAAAAGGAAGGCCCATGACTAATGGACAATGCTTGGACTATTTAAAATGGTTAACGCTAAACAATTAAGGCTAAAAATGACTATTGAAATCTGCGGGCTAACATTTGAACCTGATTTGGCTCGCCCTAAAGTGAAATCAAGCATTTTCTGGACGTATGACAACGGATTATTAAGCTGACTTATCGAATTTGTTTAATATTGGTTTAAAGTAGTTAAATTAGTCGTTCGAACGTGTTTTGATAAAATCCCTGTGAGTTGAACGTAGTAATTTTTGGCATTTTTTGGTCGGAAACAGATTAATTGTGGGGCAAAATGTTTTTCAACGTACTTTTAGAAAGGTGACATAAATAAACGTTCATTCCGAATTAATTTTATAAATATCTTATACTTAGATTAACATTTAAAAAAAACCTTATTTTATTCTAATACCTGACAAAAAGAACAAAAAAATAATTTTATTGAAACATCCTATTAAAATAAAAAGGCCGGTCTAAACACATTGTTAACATCTATAACGAGAATGACCCCTTATCTAAATGACTTGGGGAAGGGTAAATAGCTGAGGCCTATTAATTCTTATTTTTTTTAATTCCAATTTCTTTAATTACTTATTTCTTTTAAATTCGTAATTCAATGAATTTCTATTAGTCAATACTCATCCCTATATACATTATTTCTTAGCTATTAGATTCTCATTTATTTATTACTCGTTTACTTATTTCTTGATCACTCCTCGTTTAATTAATCCTTACATACTTACCATTCTATCTAGTCCTGAATTTCTAATTCTCTACTTAAATAATACATATAGATATTGTACTTTGACCTATGTCCCACAGTCAAAACTTATCCAATCACCACCCAACAATGATACAAAACCTTTACTTTTACTACTTTTACACAAATTCTCTTCCAAACACTTATGCATTATTTCCCATTTCATATAACATATCTTCTATAATTAAAACTTCATTAATAGCGGTTTTCTTATCTAGACCAGCGCACCGTTGTAACGTTATTCATTGATCATACTATTTCACTTACTGGGGTCATCTTTACATGTGAACGATTGAGTCTCGTAGCCCTACTTTAACACCTATTATTCTTTGTGGGGGGAAAGTGGATACTCAAATATATTTCAAACTGTTTTTACATATGTGCGAACTAATTTTTTGTTTTTGGATCAATGCTGTATGCCTATTAATTGCGTAAGTAGAATACGTGATGTAATAGGCTTATGCATGCTAATTGGGATTACTTCTTACAACTACTTAGCCGACTGTGTAGCTCCAGCTGGTAGGCGATAGGTTCGGAGGACGATGAGCGCTTGGACCACTAATGAATTGTTGATTGATTGAAATGTTAAAGTATGATATGATTACTATGATTGTTGTTGGATATTACACTATTATCCTACTTAAATCTTCACACAGCAACTGGGTTTACACTCTAAACCTATGAGCTCACCACTTTATGTTGACCTTTTTTCGCGTATCATTTTCAAGACGATCACCTTTTACCATCGAAGGTAACTTAAAATCAATTTATACCAAATTGCCCAAAGATATTTTCCTAAAGACAAGTTTTTTTCTTCCATGTAACATTGTAAAGTAAATTTCTTGTAACTAATTTTGGTGTAAGCTACTATCTTATGCGATGTATCCGAAACGTCGCACCTCGTGTTTCCGCTCTTAGCGGATTTGAACAGCATGTCCCTTCCCTTGATTTTATTTGTAAGTTTCGATTTTTTATGTGTTATACTCAACTATTGTTTTGGGCCTTGATACTTTCCAGAAAGGTAGTTTTCGTAATTTGACACATTGTATATTGGGCCGAATTTGTAAATTGCGTAAAAGTGAGGGTATCTTTAGTTTATCGTGCTGAATTTGTAAATAGCATAAAAGTGAAGATAGTTTTCGTAATTTGACACATAGTTCGAGGGTGCATATTTTAATATTTTATTGGGCCGGGTTTTTGTGTGGGCTAGCAAATTAGTTTTTAATGGTTTAAGATTGTTGGTCTAGCATCTAGTTTTAGTGGGGCTTAAAGATAAAAAAAATAGTATTAAAATATTGATGGGCTAAGATTTGTATGCTAACTAATTAGTTTTAATGGGCTAAGATTGAGCTAAGATTAATGAATAATGTTAGTATTAAAATATTGATGCAACATTTATCTATAACTCAATCCACAAATGGTCGGTGGACATAGTCCTTTAGCAGGCTTATTTTGGCCCAATTTCTTTGCCTGCTTTTTTTGGCCTATGTCTTGTCAGTGGATGATACTTGCCACCGATTATCTTCTTCAATCAAAGGCATGTGTCCTCCTCCATAGATACGTGTCTTCTTCATCCCACCCACACAAAACATCAGCTATGTCTTTCTCTTCCTCGTTCCATCTTTCTCAGACAAAAAACGCACACACATTAATTGATTTTGATAGATATTTTTAGGGTTTTGGATGCCGACAGAACATCCAGGGCAAAGAAATTGGGTATTACTTAGATTTTGTTAATCCCTTACTCCATGTTTATAGAACCCAAAAATTTATTGCACTATCAATTTATTTAACTATTATTTTTTATTATGTTTTGTAGTCAAATGTTGTTGATTTGTTGAACCCACCAGCTGAGGTTGAGAAGAGGAAGTATAAGTTGAAGCGTTTGGTTCAGTCACCAAATTCCTTTTTCTTTTTCATGGTAAACACACTTTTATGTTTTTAATGTTGCCATCACCTCCTAACTTATCTGGTAGGTAATTTTTTTACTATATTCAATTTCTCTTTTGATTTTAGGAGAAAAGTTTAATTTTAATGATTGTGTTGATTTTTAGGTTATTCACAAACTGTGTGATTTATCATCTACTATCGAGATGAAGAAGATTAATGGAGGTAAAGCTTGCCTGTTTTGTTTTTTTTTGTTTTTTGATGACTCCGTTCTTTGTAACCAATCACCAAATAATACCTTTTGTTTTTATCTTCTAAAATGGTGTAATTTTTAATTGGTTTTATAACTTTTCCTGTTTTAATTAGTACGGAAAAAAACGAGAGATTAGTTGAGGAGAACGAGAGAATGGCGATGAAATGAAGATGAGAAGTGCGATTATGTATATCGGGCTGTATGTTTAGTGCAATATTAGGTAAAATAAATGGAATTATTAATAAATTCTTAGTGGTTATGAGATAAAAGTGTGGTTGGAAATGTAATAAAAAATGATAATTTTTTCCAACGTTTCAGGCAGTCCATTGTTTGTGAATATGGCTCTAATATTTGACAAACATCGACAGAATAGGAAAACATGTCAAATAACAAAACGTAAAAAAACAATCAACTTGGGAAACAATTTTCTGACTGTAAACCAATAGCGTAGAAACCAAACTGATACACCAAAACCGGAACCGGGCCGAACTGAATTACACCGACCTTATCTTCGGTTTCTGGTTTTCAGTTTTATATACTTATATTTTTCGGTTTCGGTTTTGCTTGGTTCGGTTTTGGTTCACTCGATTTGGTTTCGGTTTGGTTTTCGGTTTTACATATTATATACACTTTACTGATCTAGGATGCCTCATATAGTGAAAAAGAATTGATCAACCAAATAAAAGGCTCAAGTTTAAGGAACTATTCATGATCGCCTTAAACTATGTTTGGAAAATTTTAAGTTGTATAAAGTTTGTTTTACATTCATAAAATCCTCACAATAATGCTTAAACATATGCTAATTATGCCTTAAAATCTTTGTCAGTGATAAAATACAAAGGATTGTTAAACAATAATTTAATTATACAGACTAAACAATATCATGTTTAATTATTTTAATCATTTTCAGTGTGATGCGATTACGAAGAGTAATAGTGAATATGAAGGGTCTTACGAACGACGGTTGGTGATACTTCAATGGCATTATGAAGTTATAAGAGGTTTACGGCAACAAGCTTATGCACGACACAGGGTAACAAGAAAACAGGAACAACAAGTCTGCCAAACGCGTTGGATACCTTTATTGAAGAAACTCACACAAAATTTCAATTTTTCTTATCATTGAATGTATTACCATTAGGTTAGAAGCTCTTTTCTTGCTTCTAAAGTTATTTCGCCGCAAATTAAAGGCTGCATCTTTCTATTTGTTGTTTCAGTCTGTATAACAGAGAATGCTTTCGAAAAGTCATGATGAAAATCAAGAAGGATATATGAATAGCTGTTCTTATAAAGTCTGTTCTATAATGTTGGAACTGCTGATAAGGTATGGATGAGCAACAACATACGCCTCCATCAACATAAGGTACAATCTTAACTTGATATGTGATGGAGTTTGCTATACCCTGCAAGTAGTCACCTCCGAAAAAATGTCTAGCCACAGGTGACTTTGCTTGAATAAAAAACATCTACCTTATACTTCTACACTAATTGAAAATTATACTAAAGTCCAAATTAGAACGTAGAAAGTTATCTTCATAAATACTATGCATAACATAGTGGTCCATAATAATGATGAAACATAGCAATCAAAACAAACCACTGACAGTAAAAAGCTACATAACCTATAAAAACATTAACTAAAGCCTCCATTTTTTTAGAATTAGTTATTTGTTCTCGCGTTTTTAGTTGAATATTGAAATTGATCAAGTTAAGAGACGTTTATGCGAAAGAATTATTGAAATGTTTCCTGATTATTTTGTACCCCTCAGCTTTTTTAATAAGTTGGACGTGTTTTTTCGGCATCAGTTGATGTAATTTAGGTTTTGTTAAGATGTCGGGTTCATGACCACAAAAACGAATACCATGATAGAGTGTGTCATATCAAAGCAGGATATGAAGTCGAAGAGGACGGCGTGGACTCCAATTTGGTGCAGATTGGTTTTCGCCCTGTCCTCTTCCATTTCCTGTCGTTTTTTGTATACATTTGTTGTGTCATTGGTCTCCCGGGGTGTTCTGTTGATCTAAAACCGAATACTAGCAACCTCGCACAGTCGATCATACGAGGAACAGGTAACACTGACTTATGAAACACTTTTATCGTTCCATCATTACTGATTTACGCGACTTGAAGTAAATTACTGATATTGTTGTCTTACAATATAGGTGCGCAAAAGAAAACCGCTGAAACTAACATGTTAACCCAAGATTCCAAGAAGGTATTTCATACAAATTTCCCTTTTTGTCTCCTATTGTCATCAATTTCAGCCAACGATGTTGATACTAAAGTCAACTTGAATACTTTTATGATTCACTCTTTTTGTATGGTAATTTTACCGCAAAGAGGGGCTGGCAAGTGGTGGGTATTAAGAAACCCGAATAAGGATGATGGTTGAATAAATGGTTACCGGAGAATAGTACATAAATGCCTATAAGATCTTTTTTGAAACCGAAATCCCAACACCTTGTAGTAGCCTTATTAGTTTTGGAATAAGTGTGGCAGTTGAGAGTTAGTAAATTATATATGTTAATTAAATTTTAGATAGTATTGGTTGGATAATTGATTTTAAAACTCTGTGTTCATCTATCTTTTCTGAAATACTCTTTATCATAGCAGCTTCAGATAACAAAAAGTCTTGGAAATTAGCAAAACAAGGAGGAATGCAAACACTTGTAAGTGCAGGCAGATCAACCGTATCTTGAGACTTTAGTTAAAGTGCAGACTAGGTTGGAAAAGCCAAGGTTTTGATTTTGTATATTGGAAACATAGTTTAACAGATTGAACAAGATCCAAGTATTTTATTTTGTTATTTATAAAAGGCCAAAGGTAAGACAGTCCAGTAGATGACATGTCTTTGATGTTCATTTGCGATTATGTGTAATAACACTCCAAAAAATGTTATCAGGATGTCTTATCACGTAACTTAATAATCCTGATAAATGCTTAGGAAGTATGTCTGAAAAAAACAGAAATCCATCTTAAACTCCTTTTGTTTTATCCTAGTTCTAAGATACTATACCCTTATCACATCTAAATCATGACCGGGAATCAACCCCATTGGAGATAAATTGGGTTAAAAATTTCCACCTATTATCTACTCGTATTTAAAAGATAAAATTAAAAATTCTTCTACATGTTTGGCTGGCATCTGCTTAGCCGTTATCAGTTGGGATGATAATTCAAGCACATATGACATGCGCCTCGCTTGAAACCTCTGTACTCATGCGCCCTTGGTTTATCATATTAGTATTAGCAAGGGCTGGTGAGAGTCTATCTGGACTGGCTCAGGGAGTGGCAGTGGAACGTGATTGGGTTGTTCTGGTATTTATATGGTGCACATTCTTTACTTCTTTTTCTTCCTTTTGTAGTTGTCATATATTAGGGAGCATTTGGCTGTGGGTTTTGGAAATTAAGTTTAAATTCACATATCAAATAAACAATAGTAATAAGATTGCACAGTAGAAATATAGATGATGTTCATAATAGTGTATACAAGCCACCGGGGCTTGGACACACTTATCACGATGTGTCTTCTGGCCAACTAGCATGTCATTGGGCCGAATTAAAAACCAATCCTGCATTGGTCACGGCCCGGACACAACAAAAAGGAAGCAGACCTAACTATAAGGATACTTCCGTCCACGGAAAGCACACGCGTCCGTATAAACGGTTACTTAAGGACCTTGCCAGAACAAGGACCCACTTCTGGCCACTACGAAATACTAGGAAAAACCCGAAAACCTAACACTCATAAATATAGGGACCTAATAAATAGCATAAATGAACATATTGATTTTCTCACTCTATACACTCATACTTTCTCTCTCTTACATGTTTAACTTACTTTCACAGCCGGAGTCTAATTGTGGGGTCCGTCCCACGTAATCTAACTGTTTTTTTTGTTTTTTTTTTTGGTCTGATTGTGCAGGAAAAACGTCACTATATTCACTTGCTCTAATTACAAGAACCCAAGCGCTCAAATCATCTGGAAGGCCCAATCCAATACATGATTGAGCCCATGTCTAATACCCATACTATTTTATTTTGTATTAACAAGTGGCGCCATCCGTGGGACCCGAACGCAACCACGTTTTCTAAAAAACTCACCATGAGCACTCATGAACAACAAACCTCAACAATTCCCACATCCGTTGTGCGGAACACTGGGGGGAAAAGTGGTCTACAAAATCTCGAGGAACCTGCGTCCAATGAAGCCCTAAGAGAATTGTGCGACAAGAACTACCACCAAATTTTGCCGCTTATTGCTGAAAAAATGCAAAAAGAAAAAGAGCAGCAAGATAAGCTCAAAGCGGTAAAGGCACGCCTAATTTATGGCAATGAATCTGGGAGAAATCCAAGAAACCATGAAGAGTCCCATTACTCTGAATCCAAAATGCCGACTGCCTAGACAGAGCCGAGAAGGAGGCATGGGCGCAAGCACTCTCGAATCCCATCACCAGTCGCCAGTGTCTTCAGAAGACTCAAACAAAACCGACCTCCTTCACCTAGGCTCCGGACGCGGGAGGAGGGAGGTGTGTTCAATAGGCGGGGAAGAAAAGAACCTGACGCATCTACACGCTCTGATAGTCACCACCAGAGTTCCCAAGCAAAGGGAACTGAGGTACCGGCAAGAAAGCATCATCACGAGGGCACATCGTCCCGAAGAACCAGCGGATATTCGGAGAGCGAAGACAGCGAAGGGGGTCACTGGAAGTCCAAATAAAAAAGGCATAGGTCAGATACCTGCGAAGATGATCTCTCCCAGCCTTGGATGCGTGAAGAAAGAAACCCTTTCACGACTCGGATCTGACATTTTGACTTCCCAAGGACAAGGATGCCTAGCCATGTCAAGACTTATGATGGAAGTGGGGATCCGGAAGACCATATAAAGCTATTTCAGTCTGCTACAAAGATTGAGAGATAGGCAATGCCAACGTGGTGCCACATGTTCAACTTGACGCTAATTGGGAATGCTAGAGTCTGGTTCGACAAACTCCCAAAAGAATCCATTGACAGCTATGAAGATCTGAGGGAAGCATTTAGGGAAAATTATCGCCAGCAAATAAAACACATTAAGGATCCAGTGGAGATACATCACATCAAGCAAAGGGACGGAGAGTCTACGGAGGACTTCATGGAAAGATACAAAGAAGAAGTCCTTGATGTGGAAGGAGCGTCGGAATGCATGAAGATCTCCAGATTCATGCATGGGATAACCCACCCTGAGTTGATCAAGCTTTTATACGAAAAAATCCCAAGGTCAATGGACGAAATGTACAGGGTAACTACGTCTTTTCTACAAGGGGAAGTTGTCGCATTCAGTCATGGCCGGAAGAAAGCACCCACGCCATGGAAGCAACCAGAAGGGGAAACAAACCGATCTTCAAAAAGGGTTTCAAAAACAAGCACAAGTCAGACCGGAAGCCAGACAGGTTTTCACTCCTTACAAAGATCCCGAAGGAAATTTTCGCTTTAGAAAAAGGAAAATTCAAGGCTCCACCACCAATGGTAACCCCTGCGGAAAAAAGGGATCCAAACAAATACTGTGAATTCCATGCGGATACGGGTCACAGAACGGACGAATGCATGCAGTTGAGAAAGCAGATAGATGAAATGATCAAGGCAAGTAAATTGTCACAATTCATCAAAGAACTAAAACAGAACGACAAGCCAAACGCACCCAAGAAGGGGGAAACGGCCAGAAAGGAAAGACCACTAGCCATCCCGATGGTCCAACCATGGGAAAGAGTAGCCAAGCAAAAGGTTACCCAGAGTTTCTCTCCGGAGACAACAATCTCTTTCCCACCTCTGGGAGACGAGGACGGAACGGAAGGACCAATGATCATTGAGGCTGAGACAGGAGGGCACTTCGTGCACCGAATGTAGGTAGACGGAGGAGCGTCCTCAGAGATCCTATACGAACACTGTTTCATCAGGCTCCGACCTGAAATAAGAAGCCAGATGGTTCCGGCTACCACATACCTAACCGGATTCAGTGGGGAACCCATTTGGCCGCTAGGCCAGATATCCTTGCTAGTGAAAATAGGTGACGAAGGGCATTCCACTTCCGCATGGATGAACTTCATGTTTGTCAGGTCACCATCCCAACATAATAGAATAATAGGCAGGCCGGGTATAAGAAAAATCTGTGTCATACCATCCACGGCACATGGAATGTTAAAGTTCCCAGTTGAAGGAGGAACTGTAACATTACGAAGCAGCAGGATCATCGTAATGGAATGTGCAATGATCTCCGGTCCTAGCACGCGGCCCCCCGAAGTTGGCAAAATATTGGAAGAAAAGATAAGAGTGGCCATTCATCCGGAATACCCTGAGCAAGCAATAGCCATAGGGTCTACCCTAACAGAAAAAGAACGCAAAGAACTATGTACTCTGCTTGGACAAAACTTAGACGTTTTCACCTGGAAACCAGTAGACATGACGGGCGTTCCACGACACACAGTGGAGCACCGTCTAAATGTCCGAGAAGGGTGCTCACCTATCAGACAAAAGAAGAGGAGGCAAGCACCGGAAAGGAACAAAGCAATCCAGAAAGAAGTAGAAAAGTTGGTAGATGCCGGAATAATAAAAGAAGTCCATTATCACAGCTGGCTATCTAACCCAGTCATGGTCAAGAAACACGATGGAAGTTGGCGAATGTGTGTAGATTTCAAAGATCTAAACAAAGCATGTCCTCATGATGGTTACCCACTGCCGGAGATAGATTGGAAAGTAGAATCTCTCTGCGAATACCCCTTCAAATGTTTCCTGGACGCATACAAGGGGTATCACCAAATAAAAATGGCAAAGGAGGAAGAGGAAAAAACAGCATTTATCACAAATCAAAGGATATTTTGTTATTCAAAGATGCCATTTGGCTTAAAAAATGCCGGAGCAACCTATCAGCGTTTGGTAGACAAGGCATTCCAAAGACAGATCGGGCACAACCTGGAGATATATGTCGACGACTTGGTCATAAAAAGCCGTACGGAAGAAGAAATTATCCACGACATAGCAAAAACATTCAAAACTCTCTGACAAATAAACATGAAGCTGAATCCAAAAAAATGCTCCTTCGGAATGCAAGAGGGGATGTTCTTGGGCTACAAAGTGAATACTGACAGACTCAAAGTAAGTCCGGAAAAGGCCGATGCGGTCCTTAGCTTGCCATCTTCAAGATGCCTCAAGGACGTACAAAAGCTGAATGGGAAACTAGCAAGTTTAAACAGGTTTTTGTCAAAGTCGGCAAAAAAATCACTGCCTTTCTTCAAAACCTTGAAGAAGTGCACAAAAAAGAGTGACTTCCAATGGACTCAGGAGGC
>BQNB010101348.1:0-24492 GCA_026074375.1 Tanacetum coccineum | reverse complement strand
CTTTCCCGATTAGAAAATCCTTATGAAAATGTGCTCAACCCAAAGGAGATAAATGAAATGTTTCCTCTCGAGACACTTAATATAGTGACTTTTCGTGGTGACTCAAGTACCCCGTGGTTTGCCGATTTTTCAAATTACCACGTGGGGAATTTCATTGTTAAAGGGATGTCATCCCAACAAAAGAACAAGTTTTTTACGGATGTTAAACACTACTTTTTGGATGACCCCTATTTGTTCAAAATATGTGCGGATCAAGTGACCCGGCGGTGTGTCTCGGGCCAAGAAGCTATTGATATCCTTATAGCTTGCCATAGTGGACCCACTGGGGGACATTACTGTGCCAACTACACCGCAAAAAAGGTTTTTGACTCAGGATTTTATTGGCCCACAATTTACCGAGATGCCCATGACTTGGTCACCTGATGTGACACTTGTCAACGTCAAGGAAAAATTTCGCAATGTGATGAAATGCCTTAAAATTCCATCCAAGTTTGCGAAATCTTTGACGTGTGGGGCATCGATTTCATGGGGCCGTTCCCGTCTTCACGAGGGAACAAGTACATACTCGTGGCCATCGATTACTTGTCTAAATAGGTTGAAGCAAAAGCGCTCCCCACCAACGACGCCCGAGTTGTTTGCAAATTTTTAAAATCTCTCTTTGCTCGGTTTGGAACTCCCCGCGCTATCATTTGTGATCACGGTACGCACTTTTGCAATGACTAATTCTCAAAGGTCATTCTTAAGTACGGTGTCACTCACCGTCTTGCTACCGCGTATCACCCCCAAACAAGCGGACAAGTGGAAGTCTCCAACCGTGGTTTGAAAAGAATCTTGGAAAGGACCGTAGGCGAGAACCGTGCCTCTTGGTCGGATAAATTAGATGACGCACTATGGGCCTTCCGTAGTGCTTACAAAACACTCATCGGGTGTACTCCTTATAAGCTCGTGTATGGAAAGGCATGTCATCTACCGATGGAGCTCGAGCACAAAGCCTATTGGGCCTTGAAGCATGCAAACTTTGACCTTTTGACCGCGGGCGATCACCGAAAAGTTCAACTCAATGAATTAAATAAACTTCGTGATCAAGCCTATGAGAACTCTTTGATCTATAAAGAGAAAAAAAGAGGATCCATGACTCCAAGATCAAAAACCGAGTTTTCAAAGTCGGTGATCGAGTCCTCCTCTTGAACTCTAGATTGAAGATTTTCTCGGGCAAGCTTAAGACCCATTGGTCTGGACCATTCACCGTAACCCAAGTCTTTCCATATGGCACCGTCGAGTTAACTCAAACCGACGGGCCAAACTTCAAGGTGAATGGTCATAGACTTAAACACTACTTTGGAGGGGACATACCACCAATGGTTGTCCCTTGGATACTCCATACGTTCCCAAGGACCAAATAAATTCGGGTTACGTGTCAAGCAAGCGACCTAAAACAAGCGCATTTCGTAAGGAGGCACCCCATGCTTATCAGTAACTAATAAGTGTTTTTTGTGTGAGAAGGCTTTCATTTTCCATCACCCGTGTTTTGTCCATGTTTTGTGTGCTTTGTATTGTATGTCCAGGATTTCCCGGATTGTGAAGACTCTCGTACTTGCAGTATTCCACAAGAGTTTCACATCCTCAGCTTCAGTTTGGGAATCCAGTATCCAAATCTAATCGACTAACGTTTTATCTTTTGGCACACTTCATAAACGGCCTTAGATTTACGTAGGTACCCCTTTGAAACATCGAGGACGATGTTTAGTTCTAGTATGGGGGGGAATCTTCGATTTGATTTTTGCCTGCAGTCGTTGTTATCACGTAATCCCGTTTTACCACCAAATTTTTGCAAAAATACCAAAAAAATGAAAAAAATTTTTTTTTTATTTTTTTCAAAAATAAAATAAGTGTTTTGTCACAGTTTTGACTTTCCTAATGGGTAGAATGAGAATAATTTTTGACTCGATCGGGCGTGTTGAGCCCTAGCTAGTTCCTCAACTTACCACTGGTAGGCTAAGCTTTCACGAATTCGATTGCTTCGAATTTTAATAAGGTGAAGAACAAGAAGTGATAGAGTTAAATATAAGTTTATGTGCTGAACAAAAACTTATATGAGTAACTTGTGGCTTTTTCTCCCATTAGCTTCTAATCCACCTAATCATACGTACTCAATTCAGTTCAACTAAGTCAATCAATGTTTTTAGAAAAAGCTTCAAATTTGTAACTTGATTCTTTAAAGCGAGATTTTTCTGTTCTTAATAATTCGAAAGTTAAAATGCCAAAGAAGCATGAATGAAGTATGAATGCAAAAATGCATGAATATTGAAATTTTGCCAATGAAGCATACATTTGATTATATGGAGCAAGTAAAAGATGTGTCGTGATATCCCACTCCGCTAACCACGAGGTGGGGGTTCAAACTAAGACATCTTTACTTCTAGGGATTTGGTGTGTTGTGATATCTCACCAGGAAGCGAGGTCTAGGTGAGGGTTCAAACTAAGACATAAATCCTTAGCCATATTAGGAAGAAGGTGTTGATGTGATTTCCCACTACGCTAGCAACGGGGTGGGTTTTCAAACTAAGAACATCGGTCGTTGGTTGTGATATCCTACTAGGGAGCGAGGCCTAGGTAGGTGTTCAAACTAAGCAACGCATTCCTAACTTTAAGAACTTATGATTATAATGATGAAGATGTTGCAAAAAGTTCTACAGTTAAAATCTCGTTCTTTAAAATCAAGTTACAAGGTCCTAATAAGTTGTTGCTTTGAGTCATGATTCATCTTGAATCACGACTATGGAAATAAAGTTGAATCTATGGTCTAGAGTGAAATGAGCACACAGACATTTTAAACAACCATAACTTCATGTTGGGAGTTAAAGTTCACAAGTTCATAAGTATGGATGCTTACATTAGACTTATATGACATGATCTGTTTTAATTGCTTGGTTTGGAACTTATGAAAAAATTATCGGGGACGAGGAATTTATTCCGTCGACATCCTATATTATTCTAAGTGGTTGTTTCTCATTCTAGAGATCCCCAAGTTTATAAAAATAAAGAAGTCAAACAGGTATCGAAAAAAAAGAAAAAGAAAAAATCCAAAAATATTAGGATATTTGTGTACAAATAAAAATGTGAAAACCGGGGACTTGTTCGAAGCTTTTGATTCTTTATTTCCCTTGACAACACATTGGCTACTTTCAAAGTTATTAGTCGAAGGAGGTTGAGATTCTTAGTTTTCGTAAATGCTTACTTCATAGCATTGCGTGAGGACACGACAATACCTTAGTATGGGGGATTTTGGTATGTGCTTAAATACACATACCTTTTACCTTTAAAAACGAGCTGAAATAACCAAAAACGGACTTAAAATGCCAAATATATGCTTGTTTTGCCAATTGTGTTGTGCAGGAACGGATAACCAAGAAAAGGACGAAAAACAAAGCCAAAACGACAAAACTGGACTCGGAATGGAAAAGACTGTGAAAGACAAGCCAAATCAAAGCCGGAAAGTCAATCAAGTCAAAAAGTCAACATAAAAGTCAACTGGTCAAAGTCAAAGTCAAACCCGACAAAAGAAAAATCAACACAAGGACTTTTATGAAGAAAAAGATAAAATATAACTTTGGGGACCAAAAGCTATGCCACAACCCCAAGTTTTATTCCAGGGATAAAAAAAGAAAATAGAAGGAAAGAAAGAAAGGGGCCAAAACTGCCATAAAGCCAAAGATGGAGTCTGTTGATACCATCAACACCCTCCCAACTTCTTTTCCCGCCAAAAACATGGTACACACTTCACGGGATTACAAGCCCACGTTTACCCATCGTTTCTTCTCCTTTCTCTTGGATAAGCAATTTCCCCCTCCTCCACTACCATTCCCACCTGTAAAAACCCCTTTCCAAGCTGGCAATCCCCCATTTTCCCATAAAGAAAAGCCGAATCAATGGCTTAGATTAATTTAAAGTAGCACAAGGCTTATTAAGGGCTAGGATTTGCTTATTGAGTCCTCTCACAGAAGAAGCACAAAGGAGAAGAGCTGAAGACTTAGTGGTAGTATAAATAAGCAATAGTGTTAGCCGAAAAATCATCTTATGCTTATTTAGTTAATCATTTTTTTAATTCAGCTTAATTTATGCTTATTTCAAGTTAATTATTGCTTATTTACCTTTCCATGTACTGTTTTTATCAATTTATGAAGAATTGAAGTTTTTGGAATTTTATACCCGTTTTATGTTCCACTGTTCAAATGCTTATTTTAATTGCTTATGTACCAAAAAGCTTTCTAAACAGCTTATTAGTGAGCTAGGTTAACTTAACAAATCAATAAGCTAAGAAAATTTGGACCTTACTTCACAAATTCACTCAAAAATACCAAAGCTTGTGAAATTGGATGATAAGCCAAATTTGGATGGGCTTATGGACAATACCAGCTTATTTTCACTAAGCTGAGCTTATAGAACAAGCTTTTAAAAAACAGCTTAAATTGCCCTTGTTTAAGAGCAAAGGCTTGAAGTTCGCAATTATCTCCTATAAAGTCATTTGTAGCATTAGCTTATTTCTAGCTTATTTTTGTTATTTTTCTTTTAGATATGCTTGTATATGGCTTATTATAGCTATTATCAAAAAATAAAGTTGTAGTAGTTTGAATTCCAGTATCAATTTTTCAATTTTCTAGTGTATTTTAGCCTATTTACTGTCATTTTACATTTTAGCTTATTCCATGCTTTATTACTATGTTGCATTTGCTTATTCATGATTTTATATACTTATTATCTTTACTGTGTTCAAGTTTTCATACTTAATTCATCTTATTAAGCTTTAAGTCCCAACATCAGTTTTTAAAGTGTTTTGGCACAAAGACCAAAACGGTCAAAAAGGGTTTTGGCATGGTTATAGTTACTTGTCAATTAAGCACAAGATTTAAGTTACTTTTTTAAAAGCTGTTTTTAAAACTTTTTAGTTGGAAAATTGTTTTTCAAAGGTATAAAAAACCTTCTTTGAAACTGTGAAAATTTTAAGTAACCCACAAGTGCTTATTTGATTAAGCACTTGTGGTTTGAGTTTAAGCACAAAAAGAGTGTGTTTTGAGTGTCCAAAAAGGCTGTCAAAAGCCTCTTGTCTTTGGACTTTGGTAAGTCAAAATTTACCCAAGTCTTTGTGTCACAGTTTTTATTAGCCCCCAAACACCATTTTCACTTTCCAAAATAAGCCAGTAAAAATGATTTTCAAAAGCTAAAAATTGGTGCACAAGCCCCTTGGCTATCATAGCACTCAATCTGTTTGGGCTTATTTGTGATTTTAGAGCTTATTTGACAGCTTAAAATAAGCTGTCAAATAAGCCCTTGAGGTTTGCCTTAAAGCTCCCCTGGTGCAAAGGGGGAACTTTAGGCTTATTGTTCTCAGCCTTTAAGCCAATTTAAGCCCAAGTTTTTGGCTTATTTTAAGAGTATATAAGCTTTTAAATAAGCCCTCAAAGTTTCAGGCCTTAGGAAGCTTATTTGGGTGCTTATTTTTAAGCCCAAACATGCCCTTTGGCTGTTTTTGAATCCCTTAGGCTATAGGATTGCTTATCTTTTGATTCTAGCTTATTCAGCTTATTCCATAAGCTTAAACTGTTTCCCAAGAGCTTTTTAGGTTAGGTTAGATATTTAGTTTGCAAATGTTCCTTTTTCTAGCTTATTTGTCCTAGCTTTAAGCACTTTTTGCCTTTAAGCTTCCTTTAAGCTTTTCTGCCATAATAAGCTTCCACAGCTTATCTAGTTTAGCTTATCCTTTCCTTTTTAGCTCATTTAGTTTAGTTTAAACCATTTAGCTTATTTTAGCTTTTATCTTAGCTTAATTCGACCCTAAGTCTAAAAAGACTTAGCTTTTCTTAGCTTATAAGCATTTTTATCATTTCTGCCAACTTTAAGCTTATTTTTAAGCTTATTTAGTGGATTTCAGCAAAAGCTCTAGTTGACAAAGTTGTTAAGCCCCACGAGCTTAACAACTTTGCTTCTTTGAGTTTTCAAAAATAAAATAAAAGGGGAAGACACTTGGTCCGGGTGAGCAAGACTCGAACCCGAGACCAAGCGGTACATCCCCTTTACACAACACCACTTACCACTGCGCCCTTGGGTCTTTTTCGTTAAAGACCCAAGGCACTTTGGTTATATACACATTTTGTGTATTATAAGCTAATAAGCTGTGAAGCTTATTTCGGGGCTTATTGCATAAGCTGGTGGGAGTTTTCCATTTTTCGTAGGACCTTTATAGTGTAAAGTATTTTTAGAAAATTTTTCAGAATTTTTTGTAAACGTTTAATATTTTTTATAATTTAATTTAGATAAAAGTTTATTTAATTCATAAAAAATACAAAAATTATCAAAAAAATATTTTGCTTTTTTAGAAAATTTTCTTTTACCCTCTAGTTTGTAAAAATATAAAGATTATTCGTAGGATCGTTTTTTAAATAACTTTTCATCGTTAAAGAACGGGTCCGTTTAACGGGATTTTTGTGTTTTGAACTCTTTTTGGGGTCAAAACGAGACTCCTTTTCGGCTAGTCATTTTCATGTCAACTTCGTTTATTTGACCGTGCGTAGAGTAAGTTTTACGAAGTGAAAAATTTTTTCCGTATGGTTATTTTTAAAGATTTTCTAGGTTTCCCCCCTTTTGTAACGTGGATTCTGGGTGAACGGATGTTTAAACTTTTCAAAACATGTCTTTTTGGCTTGCAGTTATTTCAGACTACAACCCGCTTTTCAAAATGAGGGAATCATGTTGCCAAAAAGACGGCTGTTCCTGTCAACGGGTGATTAAGTTCTCCTGGGCATGGATTACTTTATATCCATGCAACCTCAATCTAATGTACGCTTCACTGCATTATTTCTTGATTCAGAAGAGAAGTCTTCTTTTCATCTAAATGATTTTCCTTCTATGATTCTTCAGAAAATTATTTGTGTTTTTCATGGTGGGAAAGTTTTGTTTAAAAAAAATCGGACTTGAAGTTCTCAAAATTTGACACTCAATCAACGACTACTGCTCTTTAAATAGAAAATGGGTCATTGATTAAGGGGGAGAGTAGTTTTTCAAATTTATGACATCTAACAGGAATTTTGATACATCGTATAAATAATTAAGAAAGGTTGTGTATCTAACGAGGTTACATTTTAAGGGGGAGTTAGACGAATGTTAACTCAAAAGGCAAATATCATCATTTATGTGCAATAATATCGTCTTATGTGCTAATTGCTAGTTGTTTACTAGTCTCATAATACATAGAGGACCAATTGTGCCATTTATGCAACTTAATTAAACCCTTAGTAACTATTAAACCTTGAATGAAGAGTAGGAAGAAAGAGAAGGGCCAAAATTGTCATTTGCCAAAAGTTAGACCTAGGTATAAATAAGTCATTGCATTTTGACTTGTTCAAATCTCTCAAATCCAGTCAAACCTCTTACTCTTTCTCTCTCAAACACAAAACTCAACCTCCTTTTCGATTTGCCTAATTTGTGTCTATTTTTGCAATTTTGTGGTTAGATTTTCATGCTAAATCTTCATCCAATTCGTGGTTAGTGTCTCTAATTGAGTTTTGTCTACTGGGATTGATCCAATCGTGCAAAACCTCGACAAGGAACTTAGCTTCACCAATCAGTTCCTTGAGAAGAAGTCACAGGAAGACAAACCTGAAAAGACCAACACTAAAGTGGAAGTTCAATCTATGGTCACGGTTCCCATACATCAGGACACCTTGTCAGTTCCTCTAATGACCTCTTCGATTATTGATCTCACCGTCTCTCCACCAGCCTCCACAACGGTTCAAGCTTCACTACCAACATCAACTACAACAACAGCAATAACAACAACAACAACGCTTCCACCACCTTTACCTCAACCACAACAAGGCGTTTCAAACTCGATCATAATTCAGCAGATTGGTGAGCTGGAACAAAGTATAGCGGATCAGGTAGACATAAATCAAGCCTTGGAGGAAAGGTTAGACAAGCAAGGGAACAGGATCCACCAATTGGAGACTCAAGACTTGTCTAGAATGATCAGAGAGCAGACAGTGGAATATATAGACAAGCAAGAGATTGACCAAAAAATTGAAGAAACGGTGAAAGAGGTTGTTACCGCATCAGTTTAGTATGTAGTGAGAGACCCTCTTCATGCTCACTTCAAGAATTTCCCTACTTCTGACATGAAGGAGATTCTACTTCAATGCATGCTTGAGGAGAATTATGACAAAGGCCACGAGGATCACTGGATGGCCTATAAAGCATTACAAAAATCTATCCTTCCTGATGAAAGTAAGCAATTTGATGCTGACAAGGCTAAGGAGCGTAAAAAGATGAAGAGCAAGTAAGATTCACCAAAAACCCCACCTGGGTCACCTCCTCCACCACCTCCTCCTCCACCACCTCCTTCTACCACCACCGTCTCCAACAACCAATCCAGATGATCAGTCTTTAGGCTCAGCTACTCCAGGCTCGTCCAAGACAGTTGCTACTACTGCATACACAGCCTGGACAATGACAACCTCCAAATTCGAGCCCTCTACCTCATCTATTCCTAAAGACGTATTTATGCATGAAGAGTCAGACTTTGCAGCTCAGGATATGATGTCTGATGATGAAGATATCGGCAGTAGGCACATTCCCAGAGTTAATCTGAATCAGGATTGGTTTAAACCTCTTTCTGAAGACGAAAGACCTGCGACTCCTGAACTTGCTTGGTCTATTCCCTCATCAAGTCTACCTGTCCCCATCCACAACTGGGCATCTACTATAGCCTCCAGCTATGTACCTCCACCGGAGAACTCTCTTCTTTCACAGACCAGTGATATTGGAGTATTTATTGATTGGTTCTGCAGGAAGTAAGGAATCACAGAGCTCACACCGGAACACTTGGAAGGTCCTGCATATGAAGTTGTCAAAGCCTTCCATCCTGACATGATTCATCTCTAATTTTAGATGGAGTAATGTCACAAGCTTCTGACTAATCAAGTAGACGACAGACTTCTCAGGTATAACGTCAGCAGACCACTCCCATTGGGTGGTCCTCTAGGTCAAGTCATGATTCAGACATAGTTCTTTTTCAACAGAGACTTAGATTATCTATGATTTGGCAGCAAGGGTGACAGACTTGCGTTGTCAATCACAAAGATGAAAGTTGCTTATTATCCTGATGTCGGGCTAGAACAGATGGTTCCAGATCAGATATGGATCGAAGAAGAGTGCATGTATGACATTTTTGCAACTTATGGTATCTCCCACTGGTGGTTCAAGAGACAGAAATTCTACATCGACCGACACTCAGCAAAAACCAACCAAAGAGCTATTGGCAGGACTCACATGAGAATCCTAAGTGTCGTCAGCATTGATGTCTTTTCGATTTACGGGTACGATTACATGAAACAGATAGTCCTTCGAAGATCAAATAATCAGGAATATACTATTGCTAAAAACGACTTCAAGGATCTGTACCCGAGTGACTTTGAAGACTTGTACTTGCTGAATCTTCAAGGTCACCTGAACCACCTACCGCCAAGGGACAAGAAGATTCTCTCCTCTGCTGTCAACCTATGGATCAGGAATCTAGTTATCAGACAATGGGTAGAAGACTTCCAACTCGGCATCGAGAGTTACTAAACTCAACTGAACCTCACCAAACCTCACTGGGAAGCTACAGGGCTCGAGTTTATGCACGACTACAAGATTCTTGACTCCTTATGAGCCGTGGTATTCAGAGACAAGTATGGAATTCAGATGATCATGCGCTTCAACGAAATCTACAAGTTCAGTAATGGGACTCTACAACAAATTGATGAAGCTTTAGACTATCGGGTCAAGGAATTCAGAGTTAACAAAGTCAATCCGAGGTTGAATACCAGGTTCTGGACCACGAATGATGTGATCAAGAGCAAGCAATTCATGTTTTCTATTCAGAAGAGGCTAAAGCTCAGAAGAATCTTCCGGAACTTGGAGAGCTTTGTTGGTGGAAGAATACGAGAAAGCTCATCTCAAGCTAAACATTCTAAAGCGGGTAAGTTATCAAAGAAGAGAACGCTTCAGTTGAGAGATGAGTTCATAGATGAAAGGGTTCCCGCGACAGAACCCAGGGTTGATGATGAAGAAGCTATCGTGCAAAAGGTTCTGGAAGAAAGTATGAAGGATGCTTACCCTGCTCATCGGGGACCACTACCTCCTGTAGTGTTCAAGGAACCTGACTTTGGGAAACTTCAACCGCTTCCAGAGGTTTAGGGCAAGGGAAAAGAAAAGGTAGGGGAGGGACAAGCTGCGCAAGTTCTACTCAACCTTCAGACTCCCAAGAAAAGGAACCCTGCTGAACAGTTCATCTTTCAGAGGTGCACTCCTGCCACAACAGAACCCTCTGGTCCCGTTGAATCCTCGTCACTATATGCGGAACTGGGTCTAACTGACAGCGGGACGGAGTTAGATGAGGAAGTGTCTCCTGAGATGAATGCATAAGGTCAAGAGGAAGGCCAAGGTGGGATAAACCCTAGTGATGTTGGCGTGTCTCAGACACCATCAAGTCATGTGGTTCACGCTGGACCAAACCTGGATCACATGGACTCAGGAATCGCTGAAGCCTCATCACCACCTAACACAGAGCAAATGGATGACGAGTTCACTGCCGACAGTTTTATCTAAAGGAACAGGAATAACCTTAACTCCAACTGAAGGTGAAGTGAGACTTGAGGACCTGCTACTTCCGCAGAACCCTGTCCTCTAGAAAAACCTCGACAAGGATCTTAGCTTCACAGATCGGCGATTCTTGTAGAGAAGTCACAGAAGACGAAACCAGAAAAGAACCAATACTGAAGCGGAGGTCCAATCTATGGTGACGGTTCCCATTCTTCAGGATACCTCGTCTGTCCCGTTAATGACCACTCCAGTAATAGATATCACCGACCCTCAATCCGATTCCACAACGGTTCCCGCATCTATGCCTACAACAACAGCAACGGTCACTGAAACAACAACAACAACAACTGTTCTACCACCACCACCTCAACCACAACAAGACGTCTCAACCTCGATCTTAATTCAGACGATTGGTCAGCTGGAACAGAATATAGCAGATCTGGTGGATGCAAATCAAGCCCTGGAGGAAAGGCTAGACAAGCAAGGGAACAGGATCCACCAATTGGAGACTCAAGACTTGTCTAGATTGATCAGAGAGCAGACAGTGGAATTTATAGACTCGCAGGAGATTGACCAAAAAATCGAAGAATCGGTAAAAGAGGTGGTTACCGCATCAGTTCAGCATGCAATGAGAGCCCCTCTTCGTGCTCGCTTCAAGGATCTCCCCACGTCTGACATGAAGGAGATTCTACTTCAACGCATGCTGGAGGAGAATTATGACAAGGGCCACGAGGATCACAAGATGGCTTATGAAGCATTACAAAAGTCTATCATTCGTGATGAAAGTGAGAAATTTGATGCAGACAAGGCTGAGGAGCGAACAAAGAAGAAAAGTAAGCAGGATTCACCAAAAACCCCACCTGGGTCACCACCTCCTCCTCCTCCACCGTCTGGTGCATCAGGAGCTTCCGGCACAACAGAAGCCTCTAATTCCGCTCAAGATCCTCCTCCACCACCACCGTCTTCAGCAACCAATCGAGGTGGTCAGTCTCAAAGCTTCGCTGCTCCAGTGCTCATCTAAGGCACTTCCTTAACATCATACACACCTGAACAACGACCACACCAGACTCACTGCCAAGATGTGCTTCATCTGTTCTTTCTAAAGACGTACTTATGCATGAATAGCTTAGACTTTGAAGCTCATGATATGGGGTCTGACATGATGGATTTGCGGCAGCAGACACATTCCCAAAGTGAGTCTGAATCAGGAATGGTTTAAACCTCTTTCCGAAAAAGAAAGACCCGCGACCCCTGAACATGACTGGTCCATTCCTTCATCAAGTCGGCCCGTTCCCAATAACAACTAGGCATCTGCTTTGGCCTCCAGCTTCGTACCTCCACCAGAGAACTCTCTGATTTCACAGACCGGTGATATTGGAGTGTTCATTGATTGGTTCTGCAAGAAGAAAGGAATCACATAACTCACACCAGAACATTTGGAAGGTCCTGCTTATGAAGTGGTCAAAGCCTTCCATCCTCACGTGATTCATCTACAATTTCAGATGGAGGAATGTCACAAGCTTTTGACTAATAAAGTGGACGAAGGATTACTCAGGTATAATGTCAGCAGACCACTCCCATTGGGTGGTCCTCCAGGTCAAGTCATGATTCAGACTGAATTCTTCTTCAACAAAGACTTGGAGTATCTACGATTTGGCCACAAGGGTGACAGACTTGCGTTGTCAATCACAAAGATGAAAGCTGCTTCTTATCCTGATGCCAGGCTAGAACAGATGGTACTTGATCAGATGTGGGCTAAAGAAGAGTATATGTATGACATCTCAACATCATATGGTATCTCTTACTAGTGGTTCAAGAGACAGCAATTCTACATTGAGCGACACTCAGTTGACACCAACCGAAGAGCTATTGTCAGGACTCACATAAGAATCTTAAGTGTCGTCAAAATTGAGGTCCTTTCACTTTACGGGTACGATTACATGAAAAAGATAGTCCTTCGAAGAGCAGATAATCAGGAATATACTATTGCTGAAAGCGACTTCAAAGATCTGTACCCGAGTGACTTTGAAGACTTGTACTTGCTAAATCTTCAAGGTTACCTGAAACAAAAACCCACCTACCGCCCAAAGACAAGAAGATTATCTCTACTAACTGACGTCAACCTTTATGATAATGAATTTGGTTATCAAAAACCAGGTCACAAGACTTCCATACTGCTCGGACAAAGAGAGTACCAAGACACAGCTGAACCTCGCCAACCTCGCAGGGAAGCTACAGGTCTCAGAGTTCATCAATGATTACAAGATTCTATGACTCCCCAAGGGCCTGGGTGTTCAGAAGACCATATGGAATGCAGATGATCATAGCGCTCAACGAAATCCACAGCGTTCAGTGATGGGACTCTAACAGATAAATTAATTGAAGCCTTAGACTATCGTTTCACGGAAATCAAAGGTTAACAAGTCAATCCGGGTTTGAGATAACCGGTTCTTGGACCAAGAATGATTATATCTAAGAGCAAGCAGTCCATGTTTGCTATTCAGAAGAGGCTAAAGCTCAGGCGAATCTTCCG
Source organism: Tanacetum coccineum (assembly GCA_026074375.1). Classification (NCBI taxonomy): domain Eukaryota; kingdom Viridiplantae; phylum Streptophyta; class Magnoliopsida; order Asterales; family Asteraceae; genus Tanacetum; species Tanacetum coccineum. Next base: position 11,324 of record BQNB010101348.1, on the reverse strand, counting down.
GAACTTGGAAAGCTTTGTTGGTGGACGCATACGAGAAGGAGACTACAGACTTCTTTAGAGAATTGAATGATCACATCTTCTTTGTATCTTTTAGTAAGTCTTGTGTGGTGTAATTGTATTAATATACGTCATGGTATATAAATCTTAGTATGACATATAAGGTGACTCTAATAGACCCATCATTATTGAGGGGAGCTGTTTCCTCTATCAATAAACATTTAATCGGACCACATTGTCTCCCAATTTTTCTAACTTATTTAAATCAATTAAGATCCTAAATCTCAATGGGTTTGACATTTTTGATCGGGGGAGAGAATGTGATTTAAATATAAAAATCTGATAAAAATGTGATCTTTTGAACTCAAGTGTAGGCTCTCCCATATGTGCTAAACCTTTCAATATCGATGTAACATATTGAGAGGAGCGAATTGTGGTACGATGGGAATGTGGAAATAACCAAAGACCAACCCAGTAATTACTTTAACAGAGTTATAAGGAGGTAAGGTTTAGGTAACTCGATCCCAACGAACCCCGCCAGAGCCAGAGGGATCTACCCAGGTAAAATCCATCTATGTTAGTGTAAAGATCTTAGGTATGATTATAAAAGGATTAAGTGTAAAAATAAGGAATAGTGCGGACTGAGATGGAGCTAGTACAGGAACACAGCCCAACAAGGTCTAAGTAATGAAAATCACGGTAAGTCACTGAAGGGTTGAAGAATGAAAAAGAAATGCTAAGATAAATGGTGAAAAGAAAGCAACCCTCCTTAAACTTTAGGCAAAAACTGGGCCACTACTTATGCTGTCGGAATCACATGGTTGATTGCTGACATTGAAGACAAGTATCATGGACCCAGTAATACGCTGCACAACCCTCCCTCGCCACTCAAGATCCCTCAAAGGATTCTTGTTTCACTTCTCACGGAGATCAATACATTTTTATCGTCTCTCTCACTCTGAGTTAGACGATATTAAAAAGGTGGCAGTCCGCTCCAGCATCCGACTACTAAAAACCAAAAATGCACTATTGAGTCTAGAGCCATGAGATCATCTAAAAATCTAGATAGGACACTAATACAAATTGTGCTTGTTTTTCACACACTGTGACAACAAGTAAAGATCTTAAGAGTCCTACGCATTATCCTCGTGGTATTGCCAGAACATCTAAGTGATACGAAAGTACTCACAATGAAGATGGAAATCCTTCTAGAGCCAATATCAAACAACCTCTTGGTAGGTGACATGTGAGATCCATCATGGGTCAAACTTGTGTCAAATGGAAAGCAACAATGGTGTGATTCTTTATGAATCAAACTTGTTCCAAGCAGTGAATTGACGAATAGTTTTTGGAAACCCGTTCGATGTGCTCAACAATTGATTTTCGAGCACATTAATTGTGTAAATCTTTCAAAACAAATGTGTTTCTGATGAAAATTAGATTTTGTGCTATAAAACACTCTCGATGTGTCACACAAATACTTTCTCAAGTGACACGTCGATTGATTTTCAAATCAATTTTTCTCTTTAATCGGTAAGATAGTAAATAACCGATTCACTCTTATCGTGCTATCTGCTTTGAGACGTTCCGATAAAGGGAACAAGCAAGTATGGTGACTCTAATGATTGTACATTAGATGATCCGATACTTATACTAGAAATCTTGTCAAGGAGATTCTTCTTAAGATGAATCTACCTGATCACAGGTCGGTCCTCACGGATCCGGAGGTTTATCCAACCAGACTCGGGCGAATGACAAAGCCATATTCGTCCATAAGCTTTATTGCTAACTGTTTTATTACAGGCTCAAGTAAAAATGGTTCATTACTTGTTGTCTTTGTGTGATGTAAGAAATGATGGAAGATTAGAGAATACCTCATTCCAGTAGTACTTATATTCAATAACCATTATGCTCACCCTTAATGTTTCTAATACTCCAAAACACACTCAATGATCCAAACTGTAATGACCTATAACACTGCTTCCGCTCAACTCTGATGAGTACTATCATGATCCAGAAAAGTATGAGCATGCCAGTCCGAAGGTCACAACATCACATGGAGGAAACACTGCCACATGGATGATTTGGAGATGTACTGTGGCTGATGATCTCAAAGAATGCTCAAAGATCACACAAGTCTAAGGAACAAAGCTCAAGGATCACTACATAATGTACAAAGAACTCAAAGAATGAAGAATCAAAGACTACGAGCTAAAGCCAGAAGGTAAAGACTTAGAATGCTAGAATTTAAATTGTATTTTCAGGGGTAGGTAAACCTCCCTTAGGGGGAGATTGTTTAGGTTTTAAGGAAAAAGGATTTACTGGCACTGTATTATTGTCTAGAATTGCATTAGCTAGTAGTTTTTTAACTTTAAGCATATGACGCCATGGTATTGGGCCAGGTCTTTACACCACTTGTAAGCCAATACCATACGCCTATTGAGGGCATCCAAACATTTGTTATTTATACCCCTTTCCTGCCATGGGAAGGGGTTTTGGTTGTATGTCTAACTAAACACACACTAAGTGTCTTTCTCTCACTGAACTTCCCATTTTCTCTTTCTTGAAAACGGCTCTCGCCTACACACCATCTCTTGATTGTGTTATGATATCCAATATACTACAGCATCAATAGGGTTATCTCCTCGCTTAAACATAGGAACTGCAAGGCCAGAGTCAATCTAAGGGAATTCAGCAAGATATGTTTGTTGATTAACTTTAAAGACGATATATTCAATTTAAGAAATAGATTATGGTTGAGGAGAAGCATCTTGAGGTACTATAGATAAGTAAGCATTTGGATACGGTATTGATGGATAAGTAATTGCAAGAGGTGTGGATGGATAAGTAGTGGAGTAATGATGTGTGGGATGAATTGATCCATATTGACGAGACTAAGATGGTGGAAACTATTGTTGGAACTAAGGATTGTTGTATGAAGACTGATAAGTATTGAAGTGTGATGGTGTCATCTGATGATTAGCAACTAGTGCAAGTGAATCTTGATTGCATTCACGCATAAGACGGACTTCATTTGCATGGAGCTCATGTTGTTGAAGTTATGCATGAAGTTTATCAAAGTTGGTAGTATGCAAATCTTTTACAAGCTTGAAATCAGTCACTCCAAAATTGACTCAATTAGTGGAGATATTTAAAGAACTTGGTTATTACGTGAAATTGCTCCAAATTCATCTTGTAAATGTTCATGTCATTGATCAGCTGAGTAAATCTTAAGAAATATTGATGAAGTGATTCCTCCTTGATGTGAGAAAACTTATAAAATGCATCATACAGTTTACACTCCCTTTCCTGCTTTGTCAATGAGGTACCCTACATTAGTAGTTAAATTATTTCCCATAGATCCTTGGCAACTCTGTGATGATTAACAAGTGAATAGATATCATATGGTAGACCTTGAAGAATGATATTAGTTGCCTTCATATCACAATCAGCTTGAATTTTCTCTGTAGTAGACAATTCAGCATATTTCTTTGTCCTGGTCACCCCATTTTCTTCAATCATAGGCCAAATGAGTGGATCGTGTTCAACTGATTCAATTATCATTATTTCGTGCTCTTTGTTTTGCATATATAGTTCCATTCTACTTTTCCAAGAATCATACAGGTCTTTCTCCAATATTGGTGGGTGATTATCAACACCAGAGAGTATCATAAATTTAGCAAGAGTAGTCATTGTTACTTTGTATAAGAATATATAACTTTTTGATCATTCAGTGATAAGCGGTTGTTGTGTTAAATTGTTGTTTATTTTAAGTGAATGAGTCTTAAGATTACACGGGATTTTACAATTCTTGATAAAACTGAGAAAATAATTGAATACTTCACGGGATTTTACAAATCACAGAAAAACCATATAAATCTCTAAGGCAATATGGTATAAATATCCAAAGGTAAGTGTATAAGTTACCCAAGTGTAACATATAAATCACCTTAAGAAAATGTATAAATCGCCGTTTAGAAGACAAGTATTAATTGCTGGATTTGGAGATGTATAAATTGCTGGATTTCCAAGATGTATAAATCGCCGGATTTGAAGGTGTATAAATCGTTGGTTTTCCTTCATGTATAAATCGCTGGATTACCTTACGTATAAATCGCTGGATTACTTCATGTATAAATCGCTGGATTTAAGACGTATAAATCGTTGGATTACCTTACGTATTAATCGCTGGATTACCTTACGTATAAATCGCTGGATTACTTCACATATAAATCGTTAGATTTGAGACGTATAAATCGCTAGATTACCTTACATATAAATCGCCGAATCCATACACGTATAAATCGCTAAATGCAAACAAGTATAAATCACCGAATTTCACAACATATAAATCGCCGAATTTAATACGTATAAATCGCCGAATTCAAACAGTGTGTATAAAAAGCCGTCTTCAAAAACTTCAAATCACTTAAAAACACAATTTTTGACGTTTTTACTTAAATTTTCTTGTACAACCAGCTATTCTAACCCTAGAAGAAGCATACAAACACAAACTTTAAGATTTTTAACACAAAAATTTCTGGATCAAGTTTTTGGACACAAAAACAAGTTCAAACCAAAAATACTTAAAAAGATGAAGATTTTGATGTTTTCAAAGTTATGCTTTAAACCTAGCTTATACTAAGATAGATAAACAAGAAAGTACTAGTCTATATGGTATTTGAACACATAAAAAATGAAATATTTTGTTATGTGTTCAAACCAAACACACGCTAGAACAAAAAAAGAAAAACGCACACAAAACCAAACTATATCACTCCATGGCTCTTGATACCAGTAGAAGAATACTAGATTATCTAAACTCACAATCAAATGTATGAAGAACTAAAGAGAGAAAGGAGGGATGAACACTTCTAGAGAGATAAAGAAAAGAGAGAATATTAGATTATGCAAAATTGAGAAAGTGAACAACCAACCCTCTCCAAGGTGTGGAGAGGGGTACTTATACTAGCCTAGTGGCCGACCATATAGACCCTTGATGGGCTTTACATGGGCCTTAGGCCTTACTAGTCTATTTAGTTTCCAAATATTACTTTACAAGCTATCTAACGATATAATGGAAGTGACTGATACTTTTCGTATTCTTAACAGAATGCAGGCAAGAGTGGTATATATATGGTCTCTTAATGTGAGCAAATATAGACTAAACTATATTAGGCTAAGATGTCATCTTTTGGAGGTATGAACAATGTTTTAAGGGGTTTGGTTTATGTTCGAAGGTATCAAAAGATAATATATAAACCTCAGATAACAATCTTAGAAAAAACAAGCTGGTATAAATCACTAACCAAAAGTGTACTATAAATTACATAAAAGTGTACTATAAATTTACATAAAAGTGTACTCAACTTATACTCCATTTTAATTTAAGGTACTCAACTTTTTTTTCTCAATTTAGTATACCAAACTTTTTTTTACTTGCAGTCAAAGACAATTAAAAGGTTATTAGGTAACCAGCACCCTCCGACATAATTTTCCTGTGACCCACGAACACTACCACCACCACCAACAGCCAGCCACAACCACCACCATAACCCATAATTGCAGAAACTGATGTGTGTTTCTAAATCTGTATAATAATGTCAAGATAAATGTAATTACATTAGCTCACAATAGGGGAAACTTAATTCGTAAATGTCAATACATGAAGATAAAAAATGACTTAGCTTCCTTATTTCATACTTCACTCATCACTCATCTTGAATTTATAAAGAGTAAAGATAGTAATATAAAAACGATTAGTTATATTCTTGATAAGCTTACCAGCATCGTTTTTACTCTTTCGCCCCACTCATCACTCGTCTTCAACAAAAACTCAAAAGAAGCTTCTTTTCTGCATCACCTGCTCAAGTTAAAACCTTGACAAAAGTCTTTTCCGCATCACCTGCTCAAGTCCAAACCTTGACAAAAGAAAACAAGGCAACAACTCAGGTCATAATTAAAATATATAGAAAGGTCATAACTAAAAGGTTGTTTGATAGTCACATAAGAATGCAGGCAAGAGTGGTATATATACAGTCTCTTAATGCGAGCAAATATAGGCTAATTATATTAGGCTGAGATGTCATCTTTTAGAGGTATGAACAATGTTTTAAGGGGGTTGGTTTATATCGTGTAGATATGTAAAAAGCCATTCTTTCAAAGATATTGAGTGTTTATTAAAATATTTGCTTGGGTTCACATGATGCATCGTTTAAACGAGCTATTTTCATGGTGGTAGTGGGTTTTCGGAAAACCAGGTTGCCAGAAATTATGTTAGAGAAAAAAGTGATATGTGGGGTGACTAATGACTTGTTAACCTCTTAATTGTCTTCAATTGCAACTAAAAAATGTTTGGCATACGTAAATAAGAAAATTGAAATTAATATAATTAAAATATACTTTTATGCCGATTTAACTTTTGCTCATAAAATATAAGCTTAGCTATCAGCCGCCCCAGCTCCAACCATTGCCACCGAACATTAATCAATAATCAAATCAATGCCAATATTATTCAAGTGCCAATAGTATAAATACATAATGTATAAAGGGCAGAGAAACAACCCTTGTCCTGCAATACTATAAAAGCATAAAATTTCTTTTGGTAATGATTTAGTATTATTTGTTCAATACTATATATAAAAGGTTTATGTTTTATTTTCAAAAGTATATGTGTTAGTATAAAATATGTGATGGGGTATTGAGTGGGCTTAGATTGCTTATTGGGTTGGACCTTCAAGCTTTCTAGGGATTAGATCTTGTACTAAAACAAGTAGTTGAGATGATTTCCTGCATAAATGAAAGTAAACCGTTAGCCTTACCGTGGGGATGGACCCCACGATTAGACTCTGGCATGAGAGTAAGTACACATGTTTTCAAAAGTATGTGTGTGTATTTGGAATAGTGAGAAAATCCTACCATTTGAAGTGTCAGATGCTTCCTTTTATAGGCGAGTCTAGTACTAGGTTTTCCTAGTATTTCGCCTATTATCGTAGTAGCCGGAGTGGGACCCTTGTCGGGCAAGGGTCCGCGGTTATCATGACTGCGGACGTGGATTACCTTTTGTGACTGCGGAAGTGGCCTGTGACCGATCCAAGTCTGTCTTGTTCATCTGGACCGGTGGCAAGGTGTGACCCTGGCTTAGTTTGGCCCTTATGATATTAATTATTTATTTATGGCCGGGCCCAAATGTGAATGGTATAAAACCCAGATCCAAGAGGCCTGCTTATTACCTATTATAGCATCATCAGTCCCCCCAGTCTATTATTTTTTGATGCATGGCGTTTTGTTCTTCGGCGGTAATTATTACTAGACTTAGTCTACTTATAGTGTCACGCCTCTTTCTTCCTTCCGTGACCATTGATTTCTCTATGACTTTTACTCAGGCGGTTAGGTAGGGTTTGGGTAACGTGTATTCACCCCGACCTTTCGTGTTCTGACTGATGTGACTTGAAGCTAGTTTCCTAACTATCATCACATTTGTTTACTTTAAATCATACCCGTTGGCTGTTTTAGTAGATTACATGTGTCCTCATCCTATTGCTCATTGCATTTCCTATACCAAGGGTATAAATACCCCTTTGCTATTTACTTTTCTCTTTTTCTTCTTCTCCACCATTATTGCCATTGTTGAAAAAAAATCAAGCTTTTTATTTACTTTTCCACATCAGTAACTTCTTGAAGCTTTGTTAGATTACCAAGTTAGGCTTTAACTCTTCTTTTTGACCATGGGTACTATTGATGGCATGAAATCTATCTTAACCTAATATGCTTTAGATGCTTTATGTGAGAGGTTTCATGTTTCGGATATTGTTCACCCTGAGTTACCTGTCCGCAATGATAGGATTCATAATAGTCCCACTAGAAAAATCAGTGTTTATACCAGATTTTTCAACTTTGCCAACTATTGAATCCCACTTTCCTAGTTTCTTGTAGATATACGTAGGTATTTTCATATCAACTTGTCCCAGTTATATGTTATCAGGGCCTCTAAGGTCTCTCATTTTAAGATTCTATGTCGCGTACATGGTTTTGTTTCGACTGTAGGAAATTTCTTTTGGTTTTATATTAATTCTAAAAATAAAGGTTGGATGTCCTTTAGTAAACATTTTGATACTGGCCCGGTTTATTACACCAAACCTCTAGATTCATTAAAACATTTAAATGACCATTTCTTCTGGGTTGACGCCTCTGTCTTCCCCCTTCCCATCCCGTGGCACAATAATAAAACACTGAGGAAAAATCCCCATCCTCTACCAACTGAGTTTAACGCGGACGTGTGTCACTACCTTTCTACTAACCCTGCTCCGTTCAAAAAATTCCTAGAACCCTTCTTATGCTTTATTAGCATAAGTCGGTATTACGAGCTAGATGTTAATTGTTACCCGACCTTCTTGACTGATGATGATGAGGGTGGGTGTTCTTTATTTACGTCTTTTACTTATTTTCTTGCTACTGTATCTAACTGTTTTCATTTTGTTCATAGATGGATTTGTTTGCTTTCATTCATCATGCAGACCCTACTAAGGTACAGATAGGGGAAACAGAAGTTAGATGGAGAGGTTCCGTTGCTTGATTTGACTAGGGGTCGTGTTGTTCCTCTCCCTAGCGTAAATGATCAAGGAGATGCTGATGTTCAGGGTGTTGGTGATGATGATGTGAATGAGGAGAGTGGTGATGCTGCGGGGGCGGATCATGTTGAGGAGAATGATCATGCCATTCAAGATGAAGGGGCTAATATTGTTCATATAGAGGATGAGGTTCCAGCTTCTGTTGCTGAGAGGGCCAAAGGGTCCTGGAAGAAAAGGAAAGCTACCGGAAGGTCTAGTGGTTTTGGCCTACCTCTTAAAAAATTAAGGGCGAACCATGGTACCTCCGATGCTGGTGAAAGTACTGGTGGAAAGTATGTTGCTGCACTCTAGGGCTTATTGGAGCGCAGCACCCTGCCTGTAGAAGTTGGTGTTGCAGCGGTAGCTATGTTTTCATTTATTACTTCTTCTGTGTCTCTCACGTTAGAGCGTGAGGGGGGGTGGCCACACAGACTCTGTTACTAGGCCTAATCTGCGTACTCAGCGCCCAACGGAGAGGTTTATAGTTCTCTCAGACTCTTCTCACCATTCTAGTACCAATGCTGCAGATGATGAAGTTACTTCTATTATCAGGTCATCCATGCCACCTCCTCCCGTACTAACTGTGGCTGTTGCCACTACTATTATTATTGATGCCACTTTCACTCTGGTGCCTAGGGTAGGCATTGAGCCAGTTCCTTACATTATTTTTAGAGATTCCATCTCTATAGGCGAGGCCAACCAAGATGGTGCAGGTCCTTCCCACCCTGCCAGTACAGAGCTTTCTACGGATTCATTTTTTATGTCTTAAGATGTGGACTCAGAGACTCTTCACCAGCCATACATTCCTAAATGGAATGTTATCAATGATTATGCTCTTGATGACCTTGAAGTCTGACGTGGTGTCATTGACCACTTGGCTCCTCTTGCTCTTTTTTCCTAGCTCTGCAGCATGGACTATGAACAGTTATTCATTAAATTTAATGTTGGAGCGGCATGCCAAACATGCCTTAACTACGAGATTAGGCTACGGTTGGAGCATGAGCTTAGAGATAGGAAGAAGTTTGAGGGGAAATGTGCCATGTAGACTGACTGTTTGAAGGAGAGAGATGTAGAGATAACTAGTTTGAAGGCCCGGTTATCTTTAAAAGAAGCTGAGGCTACGGAGGCAATTTGTCTTCGAGGCCAGGTTACCACTGTTAAGGCTACAGAAGCCGCTCGAGTCAACAAGCTTAATGGTTTGAAGGAACAGACAATGGCTCTTAAAGGATAGGTCGCTGCTCTTGAGTTTGTGGTCTTTATTAAAGACGCCGAGCTTGTGTCCTCTAATGCTCAGATTACTAAATTGACTCAAGACTTGTTAAATTTTTAGCTGTCCTGTCATGAGTTGAGTGTTAAGGTTGCGTCTCTTAAGTCTGAGAAAGATAAACTTGCTGACCAAGTGTCCACCTTGGAGGCTACATGTTCTGAGCTCCGCGACGAAGTGTCAGGTTATAATCTATTTAAGGAGCAGATTGAGGCGGTGCAGGATAAGCAGGTTAGAATTCTTAGTAACCATGTTGCAGGGTTAGAGTCTGAGCTTATGGAAATGGCTCTTCCCATAGATAAGGAGTTTTATCCTCGCTATTTAACAACCATAGCTGGACAGAGGTAGATTCTTAGCCGCAGCCTTAAACTTGCAGTTATGAAATGCTTACAATCACCAAAATACCTTGCTGCTCTAGAGGGGCATAGGTCGTGTATTGATAAGGGTATGCAGGGTGGGCTAACAACCGGTATTGATCATGGGAAAGCCGGAAGAGGTCTTGTTGATGTTGCTGCTTACAATCCTTCTATGGAAGCCAATTATGTCTCTGCCATCAACGCCCTCCGTGCCATGGTATTTTCCCTTCTTGCTCAACTGGAGTCCTAAAAGACATAAGTATAGCTGATATTATGGATCTTTTTTATTTGGAGGGTCCTGCTGTTGAGACTCTGGAGGCTAGCCAACTGCAGCCCTTACATGAGCAACTTATGCTTCCTATTCACCAATCGGAGGACCAAGTGGTTATTAGAGAGACTTCCTTGTCTTTTTCCTTGGATGTAGCTCATGTTTGCATTCAAACAATTAGAGGAGATGTTGCGTCTCGACGGTTATCCCTTTCTAATTCCCTAGTTCCTCTCATTGAGCTGCTATCTTCTAAAAACCTAGTTGGTGAGGCAAGTACTTCTGGAGTTCCAGAAGTGGTTACAACCACTGCCTTGTCCACTACATTCATTTAAGGCAACTTCGGTCCTCCAATACTTGTGGCGGATGAGCGAGTTTTAGGGTGACAGAATAGCCTACTAAAGTTCCCTCTCCTTCAAAGATTGTGTTTAAGAAAGAGGAGTTAGAGACTACGCTGGAGCATACTACGGCCCCTTGAGCTTGTAGCGTTTTTTGTTGTGATCCCATCTTTGCACCGTGGTCGCATATGACCCATTTGTAGTTGTTGTTTATACTTAAATAGTTTAGATTATGTCCTTGTATGACCATTGTATAATACTTAACAATTTTTGTCTTGTCAATATTTTTATGTTGCTATCTTTTAATACCACGGTTATACATTTGCAGTGATAGTCTTAGTTGAATATTTGTGGGTTATTCTCCTGGTACTAGGCTTGTAAACCTCTTATGTACATGAGTTAATTGTTAGGCTGTTCATCCTTGTATTATGCGGAATAATAACTCTTATTCATGGGGTCGTGCCCCTTTGCATGCGCGTCTTACCAATCATACAA
>BQNB010101347.1:11712-24492 GCA_026074375.1 Tanacetum coccineum | reverse complement strand
AATGGAAAGTAAATTATTAAACTTGTTACAATGAATTTATAAGGACTATGGATGATCTTGGACATTAATATAAGTATCAAATATGTTACATATAGTTATTAGGGTTTTTAAAGTAAACTACTAAATCAAATAATACATAAAAACAATGTTTTTATAAAGATATACATATGAATACTTAGAGGCTGTTTAAAATCCGAATTCCTTACATAAGGTTTGATATAATATAATAATAATACGTCTCGTGACGATTCCAAAATGATAAGAAACTCGAAAAACCGATTTATAACGAAAAAGATACGTTAATTACGAGTTTACGACTATAAATACTTTTATAAAACTATTTTTATAAAATTTACTATTCATTACAGAAACTTGTATTTTTAAAACATCTAATATATGATATAACTCTTAATTACGAGATCGTACTCGAAAGAATCGATGAAAACGGAACTATAACGAATAAACTACGACATTTTCGATAATTAAAGTTTATAAAAGTAATTTTATAAACTATGAACAGTAAAAGTACTATTCATCAGCGGACCCAACTTTATAAAATATAATACATCTTTTAATAACAAAGACGTACTCGAAGGAATCACTAAAATCGGGATTAAAACGAATAAGTTATTACGATTACAAGTTTACGCTAATTAAAACTAAAACTTGAAAATGTAATATTTTGATCACTCGTCTTACTACGAAGACGTGGACATAAGAAACGCGAGCAACGGACTTAAAACGACCAAATTAGGTCATTTTTACGAAAAGTATATTTATAAACGTTTTCACTTTATAAATATTATTTTACTAAAACGATTAGTCGGTGATTATGCTATATAGAATATTGAGTGGTTATCAAAGTGCTATAATACTAGGGAGTTTCATAATGAGGCCTCTTCGGATGGCGTATCGACGAGTTGTTGGATTTACGATTTAAAGTGTCCTAACTCCTCGTACGTCATGTCATGACCTCTTTAATTATGATAGCCCGAACGATAGTACGATGTAACAACTATAAGATTATATTCAATGTTATTAATTAAAGTACTCGGTACTTATACGACCTTAATTTAAATAGGTTGCATCTAAACGTTTTGCGTGACGTTTTATCTGTGATTATTTGGACTATCTGTACTCAAGGTGAGTTCATAGCCCCACTTTTACAGTTTTACTGATTTACTATTATTTGGGGTGAAAACATGCTTTGTTTTATAAATTGGACGCAAGTGTTTAAAATATATTGATTATGTGTTTGCCTAAGTAGCGATAACCCTCCTGAGCCCATTATCATGAACTATCAATTGCATAGATGTAGTTGTTAATTGCATTATGTGAGCGCGAATGTTATAAATAGATCTATTGGGATTAACCTCCCCGTTTGGGTGATTAGCTATCACCAGGAACGAACGTTGACCATGTCGGACTTGGATGTTGCGGGTTACAACATCTGTACGGGCAAAATAACTGCTAAAATAGCAAATATAGGTTGAGCTTCAGTGTCATGAGCTTAGTGCAACAGTAATCTGGTTTTGTGATTGTTGGCATATGTTGTAACATCACGGGAAAGTCTTGCGGTCCTGCATAATTTAAATACATAAACCTATGAATTCACCAACAATTATGTTGACGTTTTAAGCAATGTTTTCAGGAGGTCAATAGGCACGAGGTGCCAAGGATGCATTGGATAGCACGTTTAAAGACTTATATATCATGTTTTGGGAAATCTATGTCACCTTTTGTAATATTAAACAAGGAACAAGTAAAGCTTTATGCTTTTGTATTATGTCTTATAATTAAATTCAATGTATCAATTTAAACGACTTTTTGTGTCGTTCTTATATATATCTTGTGCTGTTGATCTTGAAGTAACACGCCCCGGATCCTTATTCCGCTGCGACCCAATTTGGGGGTGTTACAAAAAGCGCCAAATCCATTTAAACAAAAGAGCTCTATTTAACGCATAGAAGCTCAAAATCCCTAAACCGCCTTTATCTATCGGAGCTGACACTTTTTTCCATTTGATCCAAATCGATTTCTTAGAAATATGATCAACGCCATTAAAAAAATGGCAACGAATAGATTCAAGACTATTGATAATCTTCTTAGGAACTTTGTAAATTGACATATGATATATAGGTAAAGAGCTTAAAACCGATTTGATGAGCGTCATTCTACCACCAATGGAGAGAGTTTTCATCTTCCATTTTGATAATCTAGATTTAAATTTACTTACAATTTCCTCCCAAGATTTGATACGGGACATAGCGCCTCCCACCTTCGTTCCTAAGTACCAAAAAGGAGTTTTAAACGAAGCACAACCTACCTTTGAAGCCGCCAGAGTGACCTTATCATTACTCACGGAGATACCCATAATCTTACTTTTATGAATATTAATACGAAGACCTGAAGCTTGATGAAAACAATCCAAAATCTTAACGATAACATTGATATTTGTCTCGCTCCATTGACCCATAAAGATAGCATCGTCCGCATAGAATAAATGAGACAATTGAAGAGAAGAACAAATAGATATGCCTTTAAACAAACCTGCATCAACCACCCTTTGAACCGACAAGTGGAGACTTTCCATAATCAAAAGGAAAAGAAAAGGTGAAAGAGGATCGCCTTGTTTAAGACCTTTGTAAAATTGAAATTCAGGAGTAGGACTTCCATTTACGAGCACCGAGCCTCTAGACGAAACTAAGCAGCCCTGAATCCATCTGCACCATCTATCGCCAAAGCCAAACTTTTTTAAAACCTCCATTAAGAAATCCCAACGAACCGAGTCATAAGCCTTCTCGAAATCAACTTTAAAAATCATTGATTGTTTGTTTTTTCTTTTGCACCATTGAACAATTTCGTTTAAAATGAAAGGACCGTCTAGAATTTGTCGATTAGCAACAAACGCCGATTGAACATCACTCACAATATCTCCTAAAACAGGAACTAGACGATTTGCCAAAATCTTGGCTATAATCTTGTATAGGCTCCCAATCAAGATTTAAGTTCGTTTACGTATCAAACATAACTCTCATACTAAGGCATAAATCTCAGTCACTCGTTTTTAACAAATCCATTTTTATCTTCTTTTTTTAAATATTAATATCTCTTAACCGTTAATCGTTAAACAAAAAATATACCATCTCGACAAACATTTAATTATCTCTATATAGATGGCATTTTGATATATTTTCGACAAATCTTTTTTTCATTTTTTTGTTCCTTCGTTGTTAAAACTTGCATGAGAAATCACAAGTGATTATACACTAATTTGAATATTTTAATAAAGCATATGTGACACGTGATCTCAATCACATGTGATTTTTAACTAAATGTTATTTTTTCATTTATAATTATAAAAGTTTCATAAATGCACTACTATAATCTATAATTCGTATATAATGTGTTTGATATGTAGTTAGAAAACTAAGAAAGTATGTTTTCTATTGCAAAAAATGAGAAAAGTTTTTATTTAAAGACAAATACTTATGTCAAATTTTAGTACGGATGTTTAGTGTTCGAACTTTAATATTAGTGTTAAATCACATGTGATACGTAATTCGAATTTTTGTACAACTAAGAAAACGTGAAAAAACAAAAAAGGATTTTTTGTCGAAATTGTCGAAAGTATATCAAAGTGTCCGTCCATAAAAATATAATTAAATACTCGTCGTGACGATATAATTTGTTTTATCTAATGATTAACAGTTCATGAGATATTTAAATTAAACTCTGTTTATACAAGCCTTTACAGGGCATGGTGTCATAACGTCGTTGGCCTTCTTGGCAACGCCGTTTCCGGCGTTATGACACCGGAGTGTGAAAACAAGGCACAGCGTTGGGTGGGGCGTTAACCCACCAACGCGCGTTGCCAGCTCTTTTAAAAAAAATTCATTTTACCCCCCCCCCAACGTTTATAAACGGCTACTTTTTAAAATTCGATTTTTTTTCAATACCCACCTTATATATATTACATCCAAACTCAATCATTTTTCACACACAAACACTCTCTACACACAAAAATGAATCCATTTTCCCCAATGAATCAAAATGACAATGATGAAGAACGTCAACCCACCATTTTCGAAATCGATGAAGAAACCGATATTTACTTTTATGAGCAAGCGTACGCGTATTACGAACAATTACAACAAAAAGAAAATCGTCCACGACTTATCCGGAACCCAATCCATCGTGACCTAGAGGGGGCCGAAGAACGATTGATGGCCGATTATTTCGATAATCATTATAAGTATCCCTTATATTTTTTTCGAAGAAGATACTGTATGAGCCGAACGCTATTTTTAAAAATTGTCGATGGTATTACAAATTATACGGCCGATCCTCTTCCCGATCATTTTAAATTCTTTAGAGTTCGACCCGATGCCACAGGTCGAATGAGCCTTAGTGTTATTATGAAATGCAAAGCGGCCGTACACCAATTGGCATACGGCAACACGCCCGATGCGTTTGATGAATATTTGCAAATGAGTGGGCATAATACACGTGATTGTCTATTTCATTTTAATAAGTGCATTATTTCTTTGTACATGGCCGAGTATTTAAGAAAGCCAACGTTGGAAGATGTTGAAACAATATATAATAAACATGTTACGCGTCATGGTTTTCCGGGAATGCTTGGAACCATTGATTGTATGCACTGGAAATGGAAAAATTGTCCAGTATCATAGCAGGAAAAATATGGTAGGGGGGATAAAAAAAATACCCTACTATAATGCTTGAAGTTGTTGCTTCGCATGATTTGTGGATTTGGCATGCGTTTTTTGAGGTAGCATATGCAAATAACGATATTAATATTTTAGATACTTCTCCGTTATTTGATGACCTTCTTGATGACAAAGCCCCTGTAGCTCCGTATGTGGTAAATGGTGTTGGGTTTGAAAAGGGGTATTACTTAGCCGATGGTATTTACCCACTATGGGCGACTTTCGTGAAATCTTTCACGGTTGCAAATGACGCGAAACATGCTTACTTTAAAAAGCGTTAAGAAAGTGCACAGAAAGATGTCGAATGTGCTTTTGGTGTTCTCCAAGGACGTTGCGGAATAATACAACAACCGGCACGTCAATACCATGTCAACAACATACGTCGAATCATGTATTCTTGCATCATAATGCATAACATGATTTTAGAAGATCAGAAGATGGCGGTTTTTGACTGGAACGATGTGTACGCTAATCCGTCAAGAAATATGCAACGTACATGGATTGAAATGTGTGAAACTCACCGTCGAAAAAATAAAGAATTGCGAGACCGAGAAATGCATCTTAGTCTTCAACAAAACCTTATGGAGCATATATGGCAAGAAGTTGAACACGAACATGAAGACTTTTAGTCGTCGGGGCGTATGTTTTTTTTCGCATATTTTTTTTAAAAAAAGTATTGTAATGTGTAATATTGTTTAATGAAATATTTTAGTTTGTTTAAAGGGGTGTTATGAAAAAATAAAGGTGGGTCCCAAAAAGTGGTGTTAATGTGGTGTTATGATTAGAGGGGTTTTTTTATGTGTTAGTGTTATGATGTTAAAGCTGACGTGACAGTACTTTTTTGATGTTATGGTGTTATGACACCTGACACTCTTAACAGTCGTTCAATCATCATACATCAAAATTTCACATTAACAGCAACTTTAGTCTGTTAAAAAAAAAAAGCATGACTATGAGCATCCACTTGTTTTCGTTGCAAATATATGATTAACAAGCGTATAAAAAAATCATTCTTGCAAAATCAAACTACATTTAAAATTTTTACAAGTCTTACATGCTTTCATTATAAAATATATATATATATGTATCTGTATAATGCAAGGATAGATACTACAGCTATCTCATGTTCATCTGTACTCAAAAATACATATACAAGCAAATACATATATAGATGAAGTATTAATGTAGAATTATCCATGATCAATGGGTATAGCGTTCTATGGACTTGTGAATAAAAAAATCCATCTATATCAAGTTTTGCAAGAAACTGTAAAGCTCTTTCGCAATTACGGACGGGTATTCTTCATGAGGAAGAAGGGCACCCGGTACCTCAACAAATTTGCTCACACCTTTAGCTTCTCTAAGAGCTTCCATTTCTGCTTTAGACCTTTTTGGTGCACCTGAGGTCGATACTACTAAAACTGGTAGTTTACCCTCTAACCCTTCAAAGAGTTCAAGAAATTCTTCACGGGTTTTGACTGGATCAAGTAGACCCGTCAAGAATGCAGCTGGGACATAACGGGCGCCATTTTGTTTTGTTAATTCGTACCTGCTTTCTATGATGGCTGGCGTCACGTTTGTGGAATCAGCATAGACGTGGGAATTATATTGCGATTGGATGGATTTCTTGTTACTGACTAACATGTTGTACATCATCCAACCTACGGCTGGTGCCCGTAACGTCTCTCTAAGTAGTCCATATCTGTAAATTGTTGGATAATATCATTAATTTGAATAAATTTAGATTGGTGCGTAGAGGTGACTATTTTGACTCATTTCTTATGAATGGGTCGATTCAGTGTTGTTTATATCTAACGGGTGAAACAAGTAAAATTATTACTCATGCTATGATAAAATGGGTCAAACTAGGTGTGTTTTTTAGCGCATTCAAACTCATACATCATTCTGATTATAACTTAGATCATTAGTGAAATATTACAATACTTGTAACAATATTTGACACACTAATTATTTATAAAAAAATGTACAAAAATTGGACAAAATATGCATCAATTCAACCTGACCCGTACCAAACGTACATGTTTGACCCATTACCCACCCACCCATTTGACTCATCACTAAAAGTGTTTTTGAATGAATTATAATTGGAATATGCGCAATGTTTTGCATCATATTTGTCACCCAATTTCAACCTGTACCAAAATTAATCCTTTTGACCTGTTTCCCCCATTTTGCAACCTCTAATGATGTTTGTCCATGATTGTAAAGAGATATGCACCTTGATTCTGTCTTGGAATCACGACCGAATACAATGGGAAGAGGACCAGACCAGGTTGGAGCAACAGCAGCAATGGCGGTTGGTTTGACTAAACCTTTTTTAGCAGCACGAATGGCTAGAGTGGCAGCATGGCCTCCTCCAACGATCACCAGGCCTTCTGCTGTGTTATGTAAAAAAGACATGAAAACATAGGGCAAGTGCAAGTGGTGTATACTTTTAGACAAGAATCTTATCACATGGCAAAGTTTGATAATTAATTAAGTTTCACTTCCCTTTAAGGTGGTATTTAGATGTGCGTTTTGAAAATGATTATACGTATTAAATAATCAAAATTGGACTTTTAGCGGGAATAAAACACGTTGTCAAATATAGTGTTTGGATGTGCTTCGGCAGTTTAAAGTTGTATGTTCAAGTATTTAGAATAGATGAAATGACTAGGAGGGTATTTGGCAAATTCCGACTATTTTTGGAATTAATAATCACTCCCAAAACCCCAAATAAACATAAATGTAAAACCTACCAGAGCTGCTTATTGGACTATCTTGTGCAAGAATGAGGTCAACAAGAAATGATTCCATGACATCTGCATTGTAATCAAGCTTCGGTCGGTCAGAATAACCAAGACCAGGCCAATCAACAATAGTAGTTCGCCAATTAACATTCCCGGATCTTTCAACAATATCTTTAGCCACCAATCTCCATTCTTCCACAGTGCTGACATCGGAAATAGTGGGCATCATGAGAATGTTCTTGCTTGGGCCATTGCTGTCATTTCCATGCTCCTCATAGTGTATTTTGATAGAATTATCCTTGAATTTCCATTGCCAGTCGCCTGTCTGAAAATATAATTACAGATACATAAACACAAGTACAACACATTAATCTAAACATAACCACAAGACATCACTTCAATGGAATAATGACTAAAATAAACAAATAACACCACACATTCTTTGCAAGAACTATCTACTAGTAAATTTTCTTGCAGATGAAGAATCCAACTCCTTATACTAAACCAAAATACAGCGCTAGTTAACTTATACGCACTTACATATCCAATATGTTTCTAAATATAGTTTACCAAGTTGATCAGTCGCTACATCCCATGAAACTTGCACCAATTTCCCAATATCACATTTTCGGCACCCGTGAATCTAAACTCTAAAGTACCTACTCCCCAGTTGTCATTGATACAATAACTACTGATATTGATTTTATCGTTTTCTTTTCTTACTATTGAAAAACATTCAAGGCATGACATGGTCTACTATAGTCAAAAGGCCTAAATCATAACTTCAATTTGGAAGGAGAGACACTTATGTTAGGTGAGATGGGCATAACCTTTTAAAAATTCATGACTCCAGATGTTATCATATTTTCCATTTCTAGTGTTGGGTATAGTGAAGCTGATTCATATTATCTGACTGTTTCGTTAAGGGGTCAGGTGATTATTTTAGGATAAGCTGCAACATAACTAATTCTAGATTCTAATTATCTTATTATTCATGGGTCATATTACAGTATGTTTGGCAAAAGTATGTGCAACCGTGAAATCATTGCTCAAAAACATAAAATGATATAAACAGACACACATACTACTAGTATATACTACAGCTTGTTTTGAAAGCTACTCAAAGTAACATATTTTTTTGTAGCTCATTTCAAAAAATCAAATCCAAACATGAATTTCTTTTTTTCTTTACCTAATTCATTAGTATGTCAATCACGGCATCAAACGACATAAGTATATGCACGTCCACTATCTCCTATCGTTATTCCATATCACATAATCGAATTCAAAAGGTAATGCCAAACACCACCTAATATCTTTTGCCTTTTTAAAAAAAATGGACCACCTAGTATATTTGTGGGTCACCTTCCAAACAGGACCTAATATAACACCCAAACTGGGGTAGAACTATGGGGTCATGGGACAAAGTTGAAATTTTGCTTCGTAGTGCTAATTTTGGTAATGTAAAAACCAGGTTATTCCTAAATGCACCTGGTCAAAAGAAAGTTATGTTTAGGTGCTTCTTTAGTTTGTCCATTAAGAGGTGAAAAATAAACTCAATCATTAATAGGTGAGAAGTAAGCTCTTATATTACAGTTCAATTTTAGTCCCGGTTCTGCTGTTGCACCTAACAAACTCTGTTGCACCAAACAAACCCTTGGTCATCAAACTGTCTACAATTTCGAGTAAACCAACATCGATTTTAAAGACCATTCAATTACAATAGACTTCAAAATCCCCATCTATTTTAGGTGATTGTGATTTACTAGAGACCAATGGAATTTCATATTAAACTAGGATACGAGTTACGGAGGAGCGAAGTGCAAGAACGTTTGAGCCAATACAAATCTGGCCATGACAAGGTGCGGGGATCAAGGAGCATGTCCAAGGGGCAGCGCCCTGGTTGGGGTCTCGCTCCCAAGTGGGCAGGCAGGGGTCGAGGAGGAAGTGCCGCGAAACCTAAATGATTTCCATGAATCGGTATTGACGGTTTTACCCAACTTTCCCACCAAAAAGTAAGAGTTTATCTTTTGGCCAACCAACATGTTTGCTGGTTTGTCCTAACTGCCATAACATCCTACTCCCCTCAACTGTCTCTTTCTATAGCAGAACCATTTTGGTCTCATTTGCAAGATACGGAAATAAAATAATCTCTCTGGTTTGCTTTGTCCCCATTGCCTAGAAACAAAGTGTTTTGCCTAGAAACAAAGTGTTTTGACCGTCTTATCCCAATAAAGATTTCATGAAACCTAAGGCAATAAAGGGTCGAAATATTTCTGGAAAGCGACACTTACACGATTCAATCATTTCTAACAATATACTCACAAAAACTAAACCACTAAACATACATACAAACATTAACAATGAGTAGAATCTGAAGAAATGCTAACCTATGAAGAAACAGATGATTTATCAATTGCATAATCCAAAGAAGTTGAAGATGCCTTATTAGTTAGTGATTTCGTCTTAAAAGTGAAATAAGGATAGCGACTGGAACTTGTTGAATTACGAATTTTTTTGCCATAATTAAAGCATTAAGATGATGAATTAGATACTCATGATAAGTGAGAGATTGCAAAGGAAGCCATTGGCATGTGTAAGATTGTCAAGGAATAATATTGGGTATGATAATAATGACCAATACATAAGTATAAGTACAACATATTAATCCAAACATAACCACGAGTTTTCTTGCAAAGCAGACTCTAATTCCTTATGCAAACCAAAATACAACGCTAGTTAAGAACTTATACGCACTTACATATCCAGTGAGTTTCTAAATATAGTTTACCAAGTTGATCACTCGCTACATCCCATGAAACTTGCACCAATTCCCGAATTTCACATTTTCGGCATCCATGAACCTAAAGTATCAAGTACCAACTCCCCTATTGTCATTGATACAAATATATCGTTTTCCTTAGTTACTATATTGAAAAACATAGGCATGACATGGTCTGCTATAGTCAAAAGGCCTAAATCATAACTTCAGTTTGGAAAGGGAGGCACTTAATGTTTGGCAATATGGGCGGGACCTTCTAAAAACTAAAGTCCCGAGATATTATCATATTTTCCGTATCTAGTGTTGGCCATAGACGCATAGTGAAGCTGATTCATATTATCTGACTGTTATTATAATGGGTCAAGTAATTATTTTAGGATAAGCTGCACCATAATAATCTAAATTTCTAATTGTCGTATCATTCAAGGGTCATATCACAGTATATTTGGCAAAAGTAGGTGCAACCATAGCTCAAAAACATAAAATGATACAAAAAGACACGCATACTAGTATACTACAGCCTTTTTGAAAGCTACTCATAGTAACATATTTTTTTGCAGCTCATTTCCAAAAATCAAATCCAAACATGACTTATATTTTACTGTACCTAGTTCAATTGAAAAATAGAATAAAAACACACCCTACATGTAAAATCCTTAAATCATACTACAAAAACAAAAGAACACCTATACAGTGTAGTATCTCGATCACAGCTTTAAACGACATAAGCATATGCAAGTCCACTATCTCCTACCGTTATTCCATATCACATAATCAAATTCAAAAGGTAATGCCAAACACCCCCAATATCTTTTTCCTTTTTTTAAAATGGACCACCTAGTGCTAATTTATGGGTCACCTTCCAAACAGGAGTACAGGACCTAATATAACTCCTAGCCTGGGACACAATTAAAATTTTGCTAATTTTGGTAAAAGATAAATCACTAAATCAGTAAGCACGTGAACAAAAAGAGTTATGTTTCGGTGGTTCTTTAGTTTGTCCATGAATAGGTGAAAAGTAAGCTCTTATATTACAGTTCAATTTTAGTCCCGGTTCTGCTGTTGCACCCAACAAACCCTCGATCATCAAACTGTCTACAATTTCGAGTAAACCAACATCGATTTTAGAGACCATTCAATTACAACAGACTTCAAAATCCACATCTATTATAGGTGATTTTGATTTACTAGAGACCAATGGAAATTGATATTAAGCTAGCATACGAGTAACGGAGGAGCGGAATGCAAGCACGTTTGAGCCAATACAAATCCGACCACGACAAGGTACGGGGATCAAGGAGCACGTCCAAGGGGCAGCACCCTGGTTAGGGTCTCGCTCCCAAGTGGGCAGGCAGGGGTCAAGGAGGAAGCGCCCCAAAACCTAAACGATTTCCATGAATCAGTACCGACGGTTTTACCCAACTTCCACACCAAAAAGTAAGAGTTTGTCTTTTGGCCAACCAACATGTTTGTTGGTTTGTTCAAACTGCCATAAAATCCTATTCCCCTCAACTGTCTCTTTCTATAGCAGAAACATTTTGGTATCATTGCAAGATACGAAAATAACATAATCTCTCTGTTTTGCTTTGTCCCCCTTGCCTAGAAACAAAATGTTTTGACTGTCTTATCCCAATGAATATTTCATGATACCTAAGGCAAATAAAGCGTCAAAATACTTAATTTGGAAAGCGACACTTGCACAGTTCAATCATTTCTAACAATATATTCACAAAAACTAAACCACTAAACATACATACAAACATTAACGATGAGTGGAAACAGCTTCTAACAGTATAGGTGTTCTTTTGTTTTTGTAATATTGAATAACGATAGGAGATAGTGGACGTGCATATGCTTATGTCGTTTGAAGCTGTGATTGAGATACTACACGCTAGTTAAGAACTTATATGCACTTACATGTCCAATGAGTTTCAAAATATAGTTTACCAAGTTGATCACTCGCTACATCCAATGAAACTTGCACCAATTTCCAAATTTCACATTTTTGGCACCCATGATTCTAAAGTATCAAGTACCAACTCCCCGATTGTCATTGATACAAATACTACTGATATTGAATTTATCCTTTTCCTTGGTTACTATTGAAAAACATAGGCATGACATGGCCTACTGTAGTCAAAAGGCCTAAATCATAACTTCAGTTTGGAAAGGGAGGCACTTAATGTTTGCAAAGATGGGCGGGACCTTTTAAAAACTCAAGTCCCGAGATGTTATCATATTTTCCGTATCTAGTGTTGGCCATAGACGCATAGTGAAGCTGATTCATATTATCTGACTGTTATTATAAAGGGTCAAGTAATTATTTTACGATAAGCTGCAGCATGATAATTCTAATTTTCTTATCATTTAAGGGTCATATTACGGTATATTTGGCAAAAGTAGGTGCAACCATAGCTCAAAAACATAAAATGATATAAAAAGACACGCATACTAGTATACTATAGCCTGTTTTGAAAGCTACACATAGTAACATAATTTTTTGCAGCTCATTTCCAAA